>VXCM01005952.1:30401-43682 GCA_014773175.1 Lucifuga dentata
CCCCCCCCCCCCCCCCCCCCCAGGCTCTGAAGGCCATCATTGCCATGGATACAGCTGGTGTGATTTTGGGATGGAAGTTTTTCGACCATGCCGCTCATCTGGGAGGAGCCATGTTCGGCATGTAAGTTGTCTTGTTTGTTCATTCACTTTTTGTTGGGGGGAGGGGGGTTGCATCATCCTGAGGCTCCTCCCACTGATGGCTATCACTTCCCATCATGCTCTCTGTTTCCTCTCTCCTCCAGCTGGTACGTCCTGTTCGGACATGAGTTGATCTGGAAGAACCGGGAGCCCTTTGTTAAACTTTGGCATGACTTCCGAACCCGAGGTGGGCCAGGCAGGGGAGGTGGCTCTGTGTAGGACGCTTAAACCACGTGACTGATGGAAAAACATTTTTAAAACTTCTAAACATGTATAAAATGTACAGACGTGGAGAGAAAAGACAGAAGCTTCGGCTCCCTGCACCATTCTGCTTCCCTGGACCTGCTTAGCCAGAGACACAGTGGAGGAAGACACCAGTCACAACGTCAAATGATTGCTTCTCGACTCATTCTCACAGAAACACAATATAATTTATGTTAACATATTCAAAAGAAATTATGTTAACAGTCAAAGATGTTGCATTTGTGTTTATGCTCTCTGTTTTTATAAGCTGGCTGTTAGTTTTATTATAATTCATTCTGGGGAAATCTGGTTCATTTTCTTAATAACTGGGAAAAAGTTGGAAAGATAAAACTCACTTTACTCAACAGGCACTTGTTCAGCCAATCAGTGCTCATGAAAAAAAAAATATTCATGACATTTGTTTTTTTCGTAATAATGTACATAACTCAAATCTATATATTATATCTGGAGAAAGCAATGAACTGAACGTATTCATGATGTCACTGCAGAGGCAGATCTTATTATTATTCCGTATCAATCTGATTCCAAGATTCAATTTCAAAAGATCTGAAATGAACAAAAAGGTCTTCACATCGATGAAACTGGAACCTGATAACATTTGCTACATAAATTTGACATAAAAGCATGCAATTCAGTTTTCGTTAATTTAGTGAGAAATCGTAATAAAACCCTACACATGCATTACATGAATGCAACTCTTTTAGCAGGTGTGTTTGCCTAGTTGGAACACGTTCATACATTATTACTAGCAACAGAAAAAAATGCCAATATAATGGAGCAATTACTTTCAAAATAAGAGTACCATCCACATTACATTATGGGAATGCATATAAACATAACCTGAGATATGAGCGATTAAGGTGGAATATGTTTCTAAATTATTAATATGTGTGAGTGTTAAGATGAAATAAGAGATTCAGAGGAAATAATTATGTCCTGCTTGTTTGTCTTTTTTCCAAATAAAACTACAAAATGAAAAGCAATATGAAACATTCAAAGATTATTCTGTAAATATAAAATGTTAGATATCCATGCTATTTTGAAACCTTTCTAATGTTTTAATGTGTCAACACACTGACCCCAGCCAGCATCTCTCACTTACGACTATCTCTAAAAAACAACAAAAACCTAACAATGTTTTTCCACATGATTTTGTCCCTCACACTCTGTAAACAACAAATGAGGTGTTGTTTACAGCTTTTTCACAAATGTCTAGATTTTCATGACATTTGTCTTCTAATGCACCATGTTAAAGGCTGACACTAGAGTTTATTTCTGACTTTGGGAAGCTCATATACGTCAATACTGATATGTGTGCTCAGTGGCTGTTCAGCTTTCTGTCAGAGTTCAGTGACCTCAGTCACAAAAACTGCCTCACAGAGAACAAATCCAGGTTCAACAGAGACCGGCAACATCGGGAAAACTGCTGGAAATCCACAAAATAATCTGAGAGGAGAGACGAGACAAAACACAGAAAAAAACAACCAAAAAAGTCAACATCAGCCTCCATCCTACAAGTCTGAGCTGCAGGTAAGAAAATGTAGGTTAAATATGTCAGTTTGAAATGTCCTCACCTCTTTCATCATCTGTCCAATGATGAAGGAGCTGAGGATGTGAACTTTGTCTCAGTATAAATCTTGTCTGTTCTTTTGATCTCTAAATGTAAACATTGCTTTTTTCATGGAAGGTCGTGATTATTTTTATTTCATTTTATGATTCTATTTAAATATCAAGTTTGAGCTCATGTGACCGAAACAGGAAGTACACAGCGTGGTGGAAAATGAGGCAAGACGATCAGAGTTCAATATCCAAATCATGACAACAAGAACTGCTGGGAAAGGACAGTGTCATTGATCTGATCTTAATTGAAACCTGAGTCTGACCTGAACCTGAACAGCTTTTCATGTGTCGGTACAATAAGAAACAAAAGAAAGGTACATGATCTAATGACATGACCATCCACTGTTGCGCTATGTTTGCCAGGCCAAATCAAAGTTCCTCCTACAACCCCCTACATAACCATAACCAGTTAGTGTAACAGGTGATGAGAACAAACACAGAGTCTGTAGTTATTGTGTCAATCGTCCAATCAGATCTCACAATTGTTATCTTTTGGCTGGAACAGCACAACACCACACAGTCATTGGAGGTTTCGTCTTGCCCAGCCCTGCAGTGGTCAGGTGTTATGTATCTGTGTGGGAAATTTTGATGATATCATACCCTGATTTTGATAACATCATCCTCTGGTTTTCATTGCATTGTCCTCCAGTTTTGATATCATGCCCTGATTTTTAATGAAACTGGTTCCCTGATTTAAGTAACATCATTCTTTAGTTTTGATATTATGCCATTTCCATGTGTGCAGCATGGCATTGGCCCTGCAGGTGGTGGGTCTGGTTCTGGGTGTGTTGTCCTGGTGTCTGCAGTCCAGTTGTACTTCCTCTCATGTGTGGAGGGTACGGAGCCAGGCGGAGTCTGTCAGCAGCAGCCAGTGGCAGTTTGAGGGCCTGTGGATGAGCTGTGCTGCCACCTCGCTGGGATCCGTCCAGTGCAGCAGGTTCAGCACTGTGCTGGGACTACCAGGTGAGGACTCACACCAAGCAGTTTTAAAGTGAATAAGCAGAACAAACCTGGCAACAAAAACTGAACCAAGATTAAAGTCACCATCATGTAGTAAGGAGAGTCAGCTGCAAACTTGGTAACTTTTAACTGGAGTTATAGACCTGTGTTATGGACCTAACTCCTGGTCTGCGCTGGTCTAGCTCATCTGCAGGTCTGCAGGGCTCTAATGATCCTGTCCCTGGTCCTGGGTTTGACCTCCATCATCGTCTCTGTTCTGGGACTCAAGTGTACAAAGATCGGCAGAACATCAGAACAGGCCAAAAACAAACTCATCCTGACTGGTGGGAGCATGTTCATTCTGTCAGGTACAAAGTTTCGTTGACAAATTAGTTGATATTTAGACTGTTTGTCCAGCAGGTTTCAAACAGATCTGTTGATGGATCTGTTGGTGTCTTGTTGGCTGTTTGTGGTATTCTCTGTCTGATCTGCTTTATTCTTTCTTCAGGTGTTTGTACTCTGATTGCTGTGTCCTGGTATGCTGCCAGGGTCATCCACGACTTCTACAACCCCCTCTACGGAGGAGTCAGGTCACTTAAAATAACACTACCACTACTACTACCACCACTATTGCTGCTGCTGCTGCTGCTCATAATGCTGATGGTCTCTGTTTGTATTCAGTGCTAGTCTGACACTCATCATGTTTTTCAATGGTCCAGGTTTGAACTGGGTTCTGGGCTGTATCTTGGCTGGGGTGCTTCCTGTCTGTCCTTACTGGGAGGCTCCATGCTCTGCTGCTCCTACAGGAAGAACTCCCCTCCTCTCCCTCCACAGTAAATAAATACCACTACTTTTAGTCATACAGTGGTACAGGTAATATGGTGGTTGTGTATGAAGGGGTGATGCTGTCATCTTGAAATTTTCTCCTTTTTCCCTCTTTGTTTTCCTACAGGGAGTATTTCCACAACTATCCTCCCACAGGCCGAGAACAGAACTACATCTACAGAGCAGCTCCTGCCTCAGACTGCAGCATCTCCAAAGCTTACGTTTAAACCTCCAGAAACTCTGAACTGCTCCTTTTATTTGCTTATCATCTGTCAAGGCATTAGTGCTAGATTCCAATGCTGACATTGTTTGGTAGATGGAAAACCAGATGTTCTATTCTTTTCAGCAAGAGGATGACAGAAAACTCTGTCACTGTGCTCCTAAATGAAACGTGCCGTCCAAAGTTAAAATTTTTCAAAATTTTCCCACTTGCCACAGCTACTATGATAAACTCAGTGTTGATTTATTCTTGAGTCAAAGATGGATATTGAGAGACTTACTATTTTGGTGCAGATGCAACCAGTTTTATACAAGAAAACAGTCTGAAATATCCCCTGAAGCTCCTCATCCACTGATGAATCCACATCTGCGTGCTGCTTTTCTTGGCAGTTCTTTAAATGAGTATATAAAAGGAACAGAGCCAGAGTTTTGCTGTTTTTAATATAACATTGTGCAAATGCTAAAATTCTATTGTATCCTCCAATACTGAAGTATATCCCTCCAAAATCCGGTGGCAATGTTTTCGACTCTACGGTTGTTGTCTGTCACTGCAGTTGACAGAGATTCTACTGTAAGGACTGGTCAGCATGAATCCAGACTGCATGTCCACAGTCCAAATCATCATCACATCCACTGACCTTATGAGGCCGTTTTCTATTTACACAATTACATTTTTTTAAATAAAGAGCAAAGTCAGCTGTTTCCTGTTGGTGTGACAATGATACAACTCAGGTGCAGGAGAAACAAATTTCAGGGAGTTTTGACAAAACTAGACTTTACGTAAGGAAAGCACAGACTCTAAAATAATCAAAAAGTCCATAATCAATCACAGGTTCAGATGCTCCATGCAGACTTAAGCTTAAACTATGATGGTGATATTAGCATAAACTGTATTGAGTAATAGCAGATGTTAGCGTTACATCTATTCAAAGAACTAACAATAAATACTTTAAATGAATAATTTTAGTGTATGTGCTCAAACTGAATGTCACTTATGTGACAGATTAAAAAAAAAACAAAACAGAAAACCACATGTCATAAACCTGTAACCAGTTTGTTGATCTAATTTGTAAGAACTCTTTTGGCTATTGGTGCGTTTTGTGCCAGCCACACCCCTCTCTTTAATATGGATAAATTTTGCCCTGAGTTTAGCTCCCCAGAATATTTTATCCAACTGTACCTTTCACTCCTAAATTAAAAATGACATTGTACAAAACAAGTCGACTGTTTGGACTTTTCATGGAAACGTTCTCAATGAACTCTAGAATCTAAACAAAGACCCCAAGAACCACCTCAAGGAAGCTCCACATTAAATAGACAGGGTGACGTAGTTTTACCTTTCACAAACCTGTTACCTTTTACAAAAGCACATTGCATCTCTGGTGTGAAGTCTCTTCAAATGCCACTTTCCTCACTGTGATTGGCTGACACTTACCATATTATCTATAAGCTGAAGGGTTTGATTGGTAGAACTAGTGAACGGTGGTACACAACCTAGGGAGGATGAGATATCTGTCAACCTTTTTGATGTTTGTGTGTGTGTGTGTGTGTGTGTGTGTGCGTGCCTTTATTGATATACAAATAATTTGAACTATAAAGCAGGAAGCTGTTTTTTTTGTTTTTGTTTTGTTTTGTTTTTTTGGGCAAATTGCAGATGTAAAGATTTCTACTCATCCAACTTAATGGAACTAAATGTTTTTGAAAAATGAAAGCTTTGGACTGTATAACTATTGTTTCAGTAACATTTTAATAACCACATTTCACTGTGTACCAAAGATTTGCCACACATTCAATCTAGGCATTGAAACATAGTTGAAACAAGAGTTATATTGTAGATAACCTGGATAACTTTTCAACAAAATGTAAGTTTTAACTGGGTAAAATTTTGCAAAGTAGGTTCCTCTTTAATAATGCATCTTGGTTAAATGATCTTAAATTGACATACTGCCTATAAACAAAGAAAACCAAAAGACAATGCAAGCAAACACATGGGGACAGGGCAAGAGTTAATTTATTATAAATCTAATTATAAATTAATAATATTATAACAGTAAATTTATTCTGTTATTGTTATATACAACCCAATACATGAAAAGTTCTCCTTCAAGTTTCTCAATAATTGAGAAAAAACAGGATTTCCTCTTTTTCATTTGTGGATGAAACCCTTTCCAAATAAAAAACAGATTTTCCTGTCAGATAAATTCAGGGTAACGATCGCTCTAAAACTTTTAAATCTGACGTCATTGTCGTGCGACATTTACGGAAGTTTGTCGAAAGCCAAAATGGAGCAGAAGCTACATGAGACGAGAGAAGAAGCAGATGTTGGTTAGAAAGTAAAAGTAGAACATTCAACGGCAAATCCTCTAAAATAACAACAGTGCAGTGAAAGGGGAGCCGTGACAAGAAGCGAGCCAGTGTCCGGGACTCCGTTAGGCTGTGTGAGTGGGTTTGTTTCTCTGTTTTCTGNAAGAAGCGAGCCAGTGTCCGGGACTCCGTTAGGCTGTGTGAGTGGGTTTGTTTCTCTGTTTTCTGCTACTGCGAACGTCTCCAGCTAGCAATAAAGTTAGCGCGCTAAGCTAACACGGTAACTGTCGAGTCACGGGTGTTTGTGCAGCTCTGCGCTGCCTATGTCTCTCTACAACCTCCCCTAATACAGTGCTTAGTACCGTTAGCTGCGGTGGGAAGGTACTGGTATGTTTTCTTGCTCCTGGGTGTTCAAATTTGAACAAAATCCATTAAAAAAAATGGCCGTGTGTTCATTAACTGATCTGCATGAGGATCTGTCTGTGTTGTACTTCCCTTTAACAGTAACATGCTAACAGTCAACTTCTGTCTTTAAAGAAGGAAATTTCACATCAGTAGATCTAGAATTTTCTTGGTGCTGTTTACTTGATGTATAACATTCATTTCCAGTTCTGCAAATGAATGACACACACCTGAGTTAATGTAACCACATGGAGGCTGTTGATGACGCCGAATCTGTCGTGTATCTTATTGCACACACACAGTCGATCTTAAACAATATATATATATTTTTTTTTTAAATTTCCAATATTTATGGGTGTGGCAAAATGGGCAGACCTGTTGGTTTTGGAGCTTCTGATACAGTGGTCCAGATTCATAGAAAACGGCAATAATGAGTGTAGCGTTGCCTTAATGTGCGCCGTGATAATTTGGGGTCAACTTGTGAAACGTGCTTGATATACGTAATCCATCATAGCAAACAAAACGTCTGTTAAACTGTTTGTTGAAGGAACTTTATTTAATTGCAACACAGCTACATGGAGAAAATGTACATCTCCACCAGGGAATATAGTCCCAGGGAAGATGGATTTTACATAGAAAGTAAGAATGACTTCTGCTTAACACCTGCTTCTAGGTGTTAGCAGGCAAAACATTTTTTTAAGGTGGATCTATCACCTGAACATTTGATTTTGAAAGATTAAGGGATTTGGCAAATATGACCTCTGGGATAGGCTCCAGCCCNCCCCCCCCGTGACCCTCAACTCATCAGGACAAATGTGTTTAGAAAATGGATAGATGGATGGAAGATGAAAACTAAAATACAGTTTTATGTTTTTGAAAATAGTTGTCACTACCTTAACGTATGCGGGGGTGGTATTTGTTGGGTTTAAACATGCAACATTACCGGAATGGTCCTTTTGTCATTACATATCAGGCGTCCACTAGACCCAAATGACTTCGATGCCGTTGTTTCTGAGATGCCATGGCAGATTTTCAATGGGAGCAACTCAGCTCAGTGAAATGGCTTTAGTGTTTTTCTTCCAGGTGGCAGCGCTGTGGTGCATCACTTTCCCTCTTTCTCATTTGACTTCATATAAAGAGAGCGACACTGTTAAAGTTCCAAAAAAGTCCAAAGCTATTGTGAAGTGAGCTCAGAGCTAACGCTAAAGCTCAGAACTAATGCTGAAGTTAGCACAGTTGTGATGGCAATACTATGCTAGTTTTACACATGCTGATATATGTATGTAGGCTAGCTAATGTACATTGCCTGTTTGTTTTTTTTCAATTGATTCCTTCATTGTTTGATTGATTCACATCTTTCAAACGCTAAAAAAATCCTAATCTTGTGAGTTGTTAGTTTTTGTGTTCTGACTGCTCTGTGTTTGGTGCATTTGGTTTGTGTGTTAGGTGGTGATGGCAGAGTGGCGGGTGGAGTGCTCCTGGAAGAAACACGTCTCGGAGCAGCTGAAGCTCAGAGACAGAGCCCAGCGTCACGCCTTCGAGGAAATCATCCACCAATGTCAGTACAGTTTGTGTGTGTGTGTGTGTTCCTGTGTGCATCTACTAATATACACTTTATAAACCTCTGCACTTTCCTCTGACTGACATCACTGTGGAGTCACATGGTAACACCATCATGTCATCCTTTCATCCTTTCTGACCTTTGACCTGTTGGGTTAGGGATTCGTAGCTAGTCATGTTGGACTCTTCCTTTAATCCCAAAATGTTTTGACCAGTTGTTAATATTCCATTTATGAGGAAACCAAGCAGTTCATTTCCAGAGGCTTTGTTGACCTTTGACCTGTGTGACCTCTTAGTGAAGATGTTATTTGTGTTTCCAGATAATCGTCTGCTGGAAAAGTCAGACCTGCAGGCTGTTCTGTCAGAGAGATACCAGACAGAGAAATATGATATCCAGAGGGGACATGAGTCCAGGTAAGACCAGACAGTTGGATGAACGTCTGCAGAATTAACACAACACTGCAACAAAAAAAAACTTCAGATTAATACAAACGCTTTGTGTTGTCGTCATGGTAACGTGTGATGGTTGTGTGTTGCAGCTCGGGGTCAGACTCGGGCCGGAGCGACGCCATGCAGCAGGAAATGTCACAGATGAGAATCAAACACCAGGAGGAGCTGACGGAGCTGCACAAGAAACGAGGAGAGGTCAGTTGCTTTCAGGCACACCCAGAGGAGGTGACGTCATGAACGCTGTCCCATTAAAAGTGACTTAACTATCAGAATTGTCAATGATTAGAATACCGTGATAGTTGTGAAAACCAATGATGTAGTAATCATCGTGTTATTTAATCTGTGCAGGAAAAGTAACAATCAATTAACTTCTCCTCCAGTTTATTGATTGCTGTCCTTTTCCCTGCATCTGCATTCTGATTGGCTGTTGCCATGGTAACTCTGAAATTTTGATCTTTGCAGTTTTACAAACAAAGTTCAATAAATAAATAAAATCCAGTTGGTATAATTTAGGGTTTTACTGAACTTGTGAAACAGGAAATGGATTTCTCAACTATGGAGTTTCCTGAGCTGTAGCTGAGGAAGTGACTCTTATTCTTTCTAAATAATTGCTGACATAATATAGAAACTGATTTTAGGAAGCTGAGTGTTTCTAAAACCTTTGACTGACATTCCTAATGATATTCTCAACTATTGACCAAAGAATTTCACCTGTTTGTCTTAATTGTTTTGGCTGAATTCATGTTGAAATAATTCAGATTTTTTTCACGGTGTCATGGCTGTGAGCCTTGACTGACAAACATTGACAAAGAAGTGTCTGTTTTTTTTTATTGAATTACTGAAGAATTTCAAGCTTTGTTACTTAATTTTGTGATTAAAAGCCCGTGTTGTTTTCTCACTGTTGCAGATCTTTTTGGAAACAAAGGTCTTGTTGCTGTCGTGCTTTTCCCTCTCACATCCTAAACCATGAACTTTAGTCATTACATCTGATACGTTTAAGGTCCAGTGGAGATTTGAAGAGTGAAGTTTTAATACTTGTAGAAAAGTTAAAGTTATGAGATTAAAGTTGTAATTTTGAGATTAAAATTTAATGATTCATCTTGTGTTTTTTTTCAGTTGGCTCAGAATGTGATCGAACTGAACAACCTGATCAAACAGAAAGACAAAGAGATCCAGAGCAACGAGGCCAAGTACGCAGGCACACACATACATAGAGTTAATCACAACAATATAGGGTCACATACTGACACACACACACACACACTAGTCAGATTGAACCAAACCACATAGGAGTGAAAAGTATTTACTTTATCACTAATTATGAGAGTCACTGCTTTGGTCACTGTCACAGTGATTGATACTTTGTTAAATGTAAATCTTAATTAAATGCTGGTTTGTTCTCGTTTGTCTCAGGATGTTGGAGTACCAACAGCAGATCACCAGTTTGGAAGGAGACTGTCGGGACCTGAGGAGCTGCCTGCAGGTATTAACCACTGTAAACATAATACCTAAACATCTGAGCTACCTGAGGGTTTATTAATGTACCAACATAAGCCTACCTTCACTTATCAGCTCTAATCTTTCAAAATCAAATGTGCAGGTGTTACACCCATCTTAAAATTCAGTGTTTCACTTGCTAACATGTACATGTGAATGTAGAAGGCACAATGGTTTTTAATTTCTTGGTAAAAGCCGTCTTCTCTTGGAACTTTATTCCCTGCCAGAGACATACATTTTCTTCTGTGTAGCTCCGCGTTGGATTAGTTAAATTAAGTAACTTCGACAAAGAATTTAACAGACATCGTATTTGCTGTGATGGAAACCAGTGGCTGCCTGAAAGATAGGAATAACAATTCTAAAATTTACTGCTCCTGTAGTATGTTTTGGAAAATGATGAGCAGTAATGTAATGTGTATGCAAGTTGAACACATATTCAAAGTATGCAAAGCCACCAGCATGGTCCTTTAAGTAATAGCATGCAACGTGTGAAGGTGGAACGTCTTCGCAGTGAAAAGTTTCATCCAGTACTAAAGGAGAAATATGAGTATTTTTACTTGGTCACATTCCTGCTGGTGTCTACAGGAATTTCTGGATCACTTCAGCAGAATAAAGCACATGAAGAATTCAGCTCCATCTGTGAAGGAGCTGTGCTCAGCTGTTTTAAGGGATGACTACGTCAACAAAACGCTTGGATAAATTAATGGTTAAAGTTGTGTTTGCAGCATCAGAATGTGTCCCTGCATGCAGGACACAGTTATATATAGTTTTCCTGTCTACTAAAAATACTTTTTGCTGCAGCTGTTCGAGTTGATGCACCAGGTCAAACCGTTTCAATGAAAAACTTTACTATTATATCCAAACAATTCTAACAAATTTTACAAGCCAAACTCCGGATCATGATCATTAAAGGGCCATGCCAGTGGTTTTGCATGTGCGAGACCAATATATAAAACCCACACACATGTTACGTTATTGCCAACCATTTTCCAAATATATACTGGAGCAGTAAATATTAGAATTGTTTTTCGTACCTTCCAGTCTGCCATTGGTTTGAGTTTATACCAGTATGCTATAAAAATTAACTTGCAGAGACTTGAAACTTGTTTAAGATAGATAATCCATCACAGCAAACAAAATGTCTAATTTTTTGTTGAAGTAACTTTATTTAACTGGTCCAACACAGGAGCTACCCAGAAAAAAATGTATTTCTCGACCAGGCAATATAGTCCCAATAGAAGACTTCTATTGAGAAATTAAAATGCCCCTGCCTTCTACAATTGTCCGTAAGTGTTAGCAGGTGAAGCATTGAATTTTAAAGTGATGTGAAAGTGAATTTGATTTTGAAAGATTAGTGGATTTGATAAAATAACAAGAAAAAATAATACAGGCTTTAGTTTTGGAAAATATTTGTCAGTAGTGTAACGTGTATGTGGGTTGTATTTATTGGGCTTAAAAATGCAAAATATGGTATGGTTGTTTAATTGAGGTCAAACTTCTTGTTAACCTGCAGGACCTGGAGAGAGCCAATCAGACTCTGAAGGACGAGTATGACGCCCTGCAGATCACCTTCAGCGCTCTGGAGGACAAGCTGAGGAGAACCACAGAGGACAACCAGGAGCTGGTGTCCCGCTGGATGGCTGAGAAAGCTCAGGAGGCCAACCGGCTCAACTCAGAGAATGAGAAGGACAGCAGGTAGACGAGAAGAGAGACCCTGCAGCTTTTCTGCTATATCTGCTCATTTCCTGACGGTTTGTAAAGAACTGACAGTGACTTTGATGTTTGACTGCAGACGCAGGCAGGCCAAACTGCAGAAAGAACTGGCTGATGCAGCCAAAGAGCCTCTGCCCATCGACCCGTGAGTGAATCTAACCTTTTCTTTAACTTTTTATAAATGTCAAGCCTAATTTTAGGATAAAGTTTGAAAATTTGAAAAAAAAAGAAGATTGTTTTAGCTTTGGCTGAGTTGATGTTATAAGCTTTCTTGATCTTAATTAGTTAAGCCATGACTGAAAACTCTGAGGTGCTCGTCATGTTATGGAGGCCAGACTCTGCTGGTAAGCCATCCCGTTCTCTCCATAGGGACGACGACATTGAGGTTCTGGCAGAGGATGCTGGGAAAGGACCAGGAGAGTCATCGCCAAACCGACCGCTCAGCAGAACTCCCAGGTGAGGCAGAAATGTACCTGTCCTCTAAAACCTTGGACAGCTAAGGAGCAACAGATGTAGCTGTTCCAAAAATGAGCCACAGCAAAATTGTTTTCATCGTGTTGCTGAAGTATGAGTGAGTGCTGGGCCAAGGGTCATTTTGATCACTAATTACTGCTGCAAAATGCAGTTGTAGATACTTGTGTCAAACCCAGAAGTGCTGAACCATCTCTATTATTCTGAGAGATTTACCAGTAGTGGGGATAAAATGTAAAATTTGTCTTTAGAGGATATTAGAGAAAAGTAATAAGCAGCATCATTTAAAAATTATTTACTTATTTTCTCTAGTAAGAGAATCTCTCAGCCTCCTCCTGGTGGTCTGCTGGACTCCATCTCCAACATATTTGGGTAAGCAGCTTCAAACTGTCCGTCCCTCAGTCTTGATCTTTGGGGGATTTCCGGCTTTCTGTTCTGGTGGCCTTGTACTGTCAAAGTGGGCATGTCCATGCAGTGATTGACAGTCTGTCTCTGTCTGTCTGTCTGTCTGCCTGTCTGTCTGCAGCGTGTCTGAGTGTGTTCAGCTTGGACTCGTCCCTCCACACTCCAGGTGAAGGACACTGTGTGTTCACACTGTGAGCATTACCACTGTGTCTGCAGCTAATGATAAAAGTGAAAGTTGACAAAAAGCATGTTTGGGGCTGGGCTGATATGTAATTCTAAAGGTGATAAATAGAGAAGAAATTGGTATTTATTGCTACTTTTATTAATTAAATTGGAAATGGTGCTGATGTCACATCACCTTTGCACGACCAGAGGGAGCTAGAGCATCCAATTTGGTGCGATCAGGGTGAGGCCCGGGTTAACAACGACCGCCATCGGTACTGTTGACCTACAGGGTGCTGGTGGAAATTGGAC
>VXCM01005953.1:0-47518 GCA_014773175.1 Lucifuga dentata
AAAGAACTTTACTTGTCAGAGTTGTACTGTGTGCTGCATTTGGGTCCAAACCCCACCCGTCACACCTGCTAATAGTTACACAGCCTTATGAAGTCACAGTCCTTTAAATTTTTCTTCTTTTGGGACTATATTCCCTGGTGGAGGCATACATTCACTCTACGCTTTTTATTGTGCTTAAACACTAAAATTACGTAACTTCTAAAAAAACCTGAATACACGTCTTGTTGGTGATGATGGATTACCTATCCCAAGAACNTTAATTCACTGTTCCAGTAGTATGCTTTGGGAGATGATTGTCAGTAACATTATGTGTATGAAAATTGAATGTATTAGGCTCAAACATGCAAAATGGATGGTACGGTCCTTTAAATGAAGTACAGCAACCTTTAAAGGCTCTCTTCCGTTGCATCAGTACCAAACCTTTTGGTACGTCTTTGGTACTAAAAACAGGAACGGTGGTGTTTTGCATTGGCTACGGTGACCGCCACAGTTACGGTTCCAGTTTCATCGTACCCTAAGGAACCCAGAAATAGTTCAATTAGAACAGAAAACCTGCAGGATTCAGGCTTATTGTGGACCAGGCTGGAGGCCCCTCAGGGATTCTGCTCCATGTTGACATAATGCGTTTGCTGCAGATTTGTCCGCAGCACATTACTGCATCAAACCTCCAGTTTCACCACATCCAAAGGGTCTGTGCTGCATTAATGCTGTGATCTGTTGTACTCAGAACTCATAACGTTCCAACTCTAGTCTCACAAGTTCCGATGTTAATGCATTCCAGTGTGCCTGCACTGAAAAAAAAAAAAAAAAANAAAAAAAAAAAAAAAAGATGTCCACAGCAAGCTCATATTAACATGGCAACTCTGTGAATGTTAAACGTCTACAGAGAATCTACATGAATTATTTCTGTACAATTACCAAAGAGAAAACATGCAAAAGATAAAATCAAGTTTTATCAATTCCAGAATGATGCAAAGGGAAAACCATCCTGCTGTGATGTCAGGAGCATTTATGTCAGATTTTTTTGGGCAGGATCCACCTTGCGCGAGTTTCTGCCTGGGAATTCCGAGTTGAATGACCTTTCCGTTGCACTTGGATGGATCGCAGCATAAGGTTGGGTGACCGTGGAGACCACTGGAGTTACTGAGCTCGCCGTCATGTCGGCGGAAGCAGACTGAGCTGACGGGGAGTGTTAATCCTGCTGGAGCATGTGTAGACCGTCACCATAAAGGGACGCATGGTCAGCAAGTAAGGCAGGAAGTGACATTTAATCAATGCTCAGATAGTATTAAGAGACATAACGTGTGCCAAGAAAACACTCCACATGCCACTTTCAGCTCGAACCGCTGACACAAACCAAGATGGATCTATGGACTCGTGTTGTTTACGCCAATTCTGACCCGGCCATCTGCGCATCTCAGCAGAAATCCAGATTAGTCAGAGCAGATGTTTTCCTGATCTTTAATGGTCCATTTTCTGGCCTCAGCTTCCTGTTTCTAGCAGACAGGGGTGGAAAGTGCTGCGGTCTTCTGCTACTCCGCGTTTACATGAGAGAATGGCTTCAGCACCGCACTGTTGCAACTATTTCACTTCCTGTCAGCAGGAATCTGTCTGGACTTTATCCTGACATCTCTCCTGAACACGAGAAAGGTCAGAGGTCAGCAGAACGGCGTCTCACTGGATGTTTCAGCAGAAGAAAGGATCAGCAGTTTCTGAGATACTCAAACCGCCCTGCACCAACAATCATTCCACACGCCAAGTCCTGACCTACACGCATTTACGTGATTGATTGATTAGATATCTGCATTAATGAATACCTCCACCAAGGCCCTTTGATCTCACATTTTTTCAATATAAATCCAGACTTTTACTCTCATTGCCTTGAAATCAGATGTGTAAAAAGAGTTGGTATTGTGATATGTTGGTGCTCGCTGCATGTTTCTACACTTATTTGTTCTACAAAGACACCATAAATATGACACACCATATGTGAGGCTACACATGCCTGATCTTTCATTTAGATTGGCATGTTTTCATACCTACACGGTTTAGTCCGGTTCAATGGATCCAGGGTTCGTTTCATTTGTGCAGGTCTGAACACAGAAGTCACACCAGGAACCACACAGAGGACATTTTGAGGATGTGGGTTTTTTTTGTTCAGATCCAAACTAAGCGGTTAGCTTAAGGTCCAAACTTAATCCGCACGACTTCTGAATCCACTACAGATCAATATATCGATTTATTGGTTGATCTAGAATCAGAGATGCTAGGTGTGTGTAGTTAACATTAGTAAATCAAATGGATGATTTGAAAAGGTGGAAACTCCTCAGTCTTAGCTAACACGTGTTCAGATGAACACGTATTCAGGTTAGCATGTGCTTTTATGTTTTCAACATGTTGCTCCATTCTCCTGTTCAGCTTGTGAAGGCAGCACATCTTCTTCACATCATGTGAAGCAACATGTGGTTTTCCACACGTTGGCTTGAAGTCAGATTCAGCTTCTGCTGTCATAGTTTTCTTCTTCATGGATCAAATGATGCTATGACTAGGAAAGGATCCACATCCATGAGGTTCCTCTGTAGGGTGTCTGGGCTCACTCTCAGGGACAGACTGATTTAGTTTGACACCATAGCAAACTACTTCCTGTTGGATTTGCTTTCTCCGCCCCAGACATTTCTGACCAATGAGCAGAGAGAATGTTGTCACATGATTTTTACTGTTATATTTGGTTCGGTTGGATTTCCTGTGTGAAATTGAACCAAACCAAGCAGTAAATGCAGCGTTGGAACAATTTAGTCTCTAATTCAGATCAGAGAAAATGAATTAAAGGCATGAAAACGCCCTTAGTTTTTGAGTAATAGGGAAAAATGTTGACAAATGCTCGATGCTGCAGTGTTTATTTATTTATTTTGGCAATATTTTATTTTTAAATGAATTTCAGAACATAATACAAACCAATAACAACATAATTACTCTGATTCCCAGTCCTTGGTCCTTCCCTTATAAACCCAGGTATGTGAAAATAAATAAAGAGACACTATGATAATACAGCGTTCTATCCTTTAAAGAGGCCTGGCAAAGTCTCTATGGTGGTGTCAGTGATGTACCTATCTAATCTAAATAAGGCTGCCAAATTTTCAGAAAGGTGTTTTCAAAGGTTATACTGTATGTAATCTTTTCAAGAGGAATACAATTATTCATTTCCAAAGACCTCATTACTATGAGGAGAGGAGAAACCAGATTTCCATGTTCATTGCTGCACATTTTCTAGCCACACATAAAGCAATTTCTGTCAATTTAATTTGAAAATTAGCTAAATATCTGCCGACACTTGGATGTTGCAGTGTTAAAGAAAGTGACTTTAAAAATTTCTGCAGCCAGATCGGTCTCAAAAATCAAATTAACAACAGCGATGAACACATAATCTAGGCAGAGGCAAAAAAAGCAGGAAGAAAGAAGAGAAATGCAGGAAGTTGATTCATGGTGTCTTTTACACGCAGAGTAATTCATTAAATATAACACTAACTGCTCACGATGCTGCAATGTTTCATAAAAGTGGAGTGAGTTTAGTTTGGAGCGCTGAACTGCACTGAGAGCACATGATCGATACATTACCGTGATAAATTATTTACATGTCTGCTGGTACCTGTTGCTGCCACGGCAACGCTGGGTTCAGTAATGAGTCAGACAGATTCAGCTGATGAATGGTGCTGCTGGCATGACGCCCAGACTGCTTTCTCTTCTCATCTTATTTTGTCAAACACACACACACACACACACACACATTAAAGTCATAATCTTCTGTCATTTTTTTTTTTTTTTTTNTTTTTTTTTTTTTTTTCATTTTTTGATGTGCGGCGGCGCTCGTCACTGCGCTTCCCACACACACCAGCTGTCAATCAAACGGGTGTGGGTGGGAACTGAGATTTGTTCTGTTAAAGCCGTTTGAGGCGATGTCTTTATATGTCTTTTTTTTTTTGTTTTTGTTTTTGTCATGCTGAGGCAAGAATTGTACTTGATGTCAACTTCATGTTAAAGCTTTGCCATATCATATCGTTCATAATAATGAATATATATAAAAATCTTAATAATGCTTGTCTAATTTATATACATACTTTGCATACATTATACAGACTAAGCAGCCTGGCCCACACTTTCTGTCCCCGGCCAACCCTCGAAGTCTTCCTGGGGGACTCAGAGGTGTTCCCAGGACGGCCAGGAGATATAGTCCCTCCAGCATATCCTGGGTCTTCCCTGGGGCGTCTTCCCAGGTGGATGTGCCTGGAAGACCTCCCTCGGGAGACAACCAGGGGGCATCTCCATACGGAGATGCCCCCTGGTTGTCTGACAATCATTGACAACACTGACAATCAATACTGACAATCATTTCCCAAAGGATAAAACCATATTTCAGTTTTCCTGATTTTTGGGACTATATTCTGGTTGAGGCATACATTCACTCCACACTTTTTATTGAGCTTAAACGCTAAAATTACATAAATTCTAAAAAAAAAAAACCCTGAATACACGTCTTGTTGGTGATGATGGATTACCTATCCCAAGAATGTTTCAAGTATCATCATGTTGATTTTAATAGCGTAGCAGAATGAACTGAAACCAGTGGAGGTCTGGAAGGTAGGAAAAACATTTTTAATTCACCGTTCCAGTAGTATGCTTTGATTGTCGGTAAAGTTGTGTGTATGAAAATTGGATATATTAGGCTCAAACATGCAACATGGTGGTATGGTCCTTTAAGGGTCTAATTTTAATTGTGTGCCATTTTATTCTGTTTTTTTTTATTTACATGGTTTTCTTGGTTATTCCTTCGTTCCCCCCCCTCCTTTTTTTTAATGTAAAGCAGTTTGAGTTATGGTTTAATGGTTTTATTATGTACCATTTTATTCTGTTTTTCTATATTTACATGGTTATATATTTACATGATTTTCTTCTTATTTGCTGTTTTATATCTTCCTGTAATGGTTCATAGTTTTTATGTCTTTGTAATTTGTCTGCTTTGCCGCCTACAGCTCCTATATCACACCAGGCCGCTGGAGGAGAGAGAATCGCTCTTTGAATTGCCTCTCCTTAAGTTTCTTCCATTTTTTTCCCCCTGAAATGATAACGTTTGTTTTAGGGAGTTTTTCTTTGTCTTCATAGAGAGCTTGGTCTGAACCATCAGGAGCTGTTGATATGTGGCCTGTAAAGCCCTTTGAAATATTTTATGTGATATTGGGCTACAAATAAAAGTGACTTGATTTGACAAATGCAGATGATGAATTTGATGAAACTAAAAAAAAAAACCTGAAGAATGTAACCGTAAGTTTTTTGCCAAGCTGTATGTTTTGGCCGTCAGATTGCCTTTTGGTGGATAAAGTATTTAATCCTCAACACTGACGTAAAGTTTGCAAGCGAGTGTGTGAGCAACGCAGCTCATGTAACAACTATCAGTACATTTCTGCATAACAACGTTCCCACTGCAAACATTTGGTTCAGGACTTTTCTAGAAATTATTCTCTCACTTCTCTGCACCAGTAGATTTTTACAATTATTTTAAGGAATTAATGCAAACATCAGACCATTTCATATGCTGAAGTCCCTGCTGTTTTATATAACTTTATTAGTGTGATTGTTATGCAGCAATTACAGTCATCTTGTCTTGCATACTTCTTATTATTCCTACTGTTTTTTGCTCATCCATACCTCACCTACTATTCATGCTACACATACTGTTCATACATCAGTGTGACCCAAATGGTATTCCCAAGCAGTATTCCCAAGCAGGAATATAGGTATTCCTAAGTAGTCCTCAAGTGGTATTCCCAAGCGGGAATACTGCTATTCCTGAGCAGTACTCCCAATGGTATTCCCAAGTGGTATTCCCAAGCAGCATTCCCAAGCAATATTCCTGAGTGGTATTCCTAAGGACCACAAGCAGCAGAGGATCGCTTAAGAGTGGGTCCATAGATTCGGCTGGTGAACAGGTCTCGGATTGTGTGGTCTCTCTCCTGCCAGATGAAGCCCAGCGTGGGGAGAAAATCAGTCATGAGCAGGGTAGGGTGAAGCGCTTCCGAGATCGGATGGGATCGGACACTTTCAAGGCATGGAGGCAAAATTTAAATGACTATATTTATTATGATTTCAAAGGAACAATGAAGTAAAAATATGGCTTTGATCAACACATTAAAACTCTTGAACCATCTTGGCAAGCTGAAACTTCTTCATCCTGACGTCCTGGAGTTCATTCAGTTACATGCTGACATCAAGAGCCAACAGATGGAGAACCTGACAGTGTGTGGCAACAAGTGGAGAGAGAGAGAGAGAGAGAGAGAGAGAGAGAGAGTNTTTTTTTTTTTTTTTTTTTTTTTTTTTAGAAGCAGTTGTTAGTTGTCTCTCCAATACTTTTGCCATGTTCCCAGAGAAGATTGAAAAGTGAAATCCTCATCTTCAGCATTTATTTCCTCTTGGAGGAGCATTAAGGAATCACCCTCATTTATAAATGTGTTGCAAAAACAAATTAGATGCAATGAAGATGTGAAACAAAAAGGTCAGAACAGCTTGAAAGATCAGTCAAAATCAGTGCCTTTTATCTCCACCAAGGAAGAACAGCTTGTTAGAAATGTGTATATAACATGTAAATAACATGTATAGTCTACGAGTTATTATGCATTATATAATGCAAAAATAATTATAATTCCCAATCAACTAAACTTGATTTTATATATTGGGATCTGCATACCATGCAAACTTTCAACATGCTCAGTACTGCATATTGATCAACTAGACGTAACTTTACCATGTTGACCAATACATTTAATGAGTTATTTTGGCTTATATAATGGCAAAACCCAAAAGTAGCTCATAATAAAAGATGCCTTCAAAATCTGCAATACAACCATGCTGCTCAGCAAAGCAATCACATGCATTTTCTCCAGGAAATGAAAATCTAGATATATGTATTTGTTCTTGATAAGTGGGAGTTTGGAGGTACAGTGTAATGTCATTTGTTTGCCTTAAATCATTCTGCGGAGCTTTCAGCTGCATGACTCACACAAACAATCGCACAGCCTCTTTCATAAGAATCTCTGTTGTGTTGTGTTGTTTCGTGGCAGCGTGACAGAGCCAAAGCTGAGAGAGAGAGAGAGAGANAGAGAGAGAGAGAGAGAGAGAGAGAGAGAGAGAGAGAGAGAGAGAGGCTGGTATGATGAGGAGTCCAGCGATGTGAGAGACAGACCGCTGGCCATTGGCTGAATGCTTCAGCTCCTCACTGTATGGAGGTTCAGCACAGCCTATGCTGTTACATGTACAGTTGGCTGAGTGTTTAAGGTGTGAAACAAAAAGATCTTTGCACCACTTTTATTGTTTTCTCACAGCACAACATATTTATAGTGCAGACAAGTGCTAGCCAACATTAACAGAAGACAAAGACAAAGGGCCAGATTCATAAACGGTAACGCATGATTTACCATGTCGATATGGGCAAATATCATCACATGAACATGTCATTCATAAACGTGTTGGGGAAGCAATTCATAGAACACATCATCACAAAAATTAAGACTGTTTCATTCTGGTCATAAATTTCAGCAGGATGAAATCTGGGCGACGTTTAAAACATTGTTTGCCTCGTGTTAGTGATCAATACATTTGATAGATAAAAACAAGAAACAAGAAAATCAGATGATCAGTCAGTTTTTAAATGATGCGCTTAGATCCAATGTCACTTCTCAAGGCACAAACTTATTCATGAAGCCTCATTTGCTGCCTCACACACACACACACACACACACATGCATATGCGCACACACACACACACAAACACATACACACACACGCCCCTGCACACAGCAATGACACACCACTGAGGTTAATACGAATGTGTACCTGTTACTTTAGTGTCAGTCTTTTATGGAACTCTGAAGCAGAATTTGTTTCTTTTGCCAGTTTAACTTTTCAATGTTGTTTTAAACCAGATGAATCAGGATAAATCGTAACTCGTAAATATAAAGCAGCTCATTAACATGCTGATCTTCATTGGTTTTTACCTGAGACACACCTGACAACAACACTACCTTAATGTGACAAGCTGCTCTGATTAACCTAAGAGAAGCTTCATGAATGACCTGAAATTATTACAGCATGCATTTAGTTTGGCACTGCTAGCATGATTTTTTTTTATGAATCTGGCCCAATGGTTTTTAAAGAAGAGGGAAAACAACCAAGTCCAAACTGCTGTAAGGTTATGCCCCTGTAACTACAGTTATAGTGTAGTCTGCCTCTGTCAGCAAGGTCCAGACCTCCAGGAGGGTCTATGTTAGAGCTCCAAGCTAATGTTAGGTAAGACTGCATTAGCATCCTTTCACAGCAACACAGATTTGCTAATCAAAGCTGTCATCTAACTATAAAGACAGAAATCTCTGTCTGTAGCACCAACATCTCTAGAACCCGGCACTGTATGAAGCTGATACTCAGCAGGTTTATTACTCAGAACCCAAGGATATGCAGTGTCACGTGTGAAGTTATTTGGATGAGCAGTTCTAGAATTGAGCTGTGCTGGTAAAAAGTAGTCCACATGGCAGGATACGCTCCGGGCGCAGCAGCATATGCTCCACTCCANGTGCTGGTAAAAAGTAGTCCACATGGCAGGATACGCTCCGGGCGCAGCAGCATATGCTCCACTCCAGTGGCACGGTCTCAACCCAACCCTGTACAGCAAAAGCTAGCTTATGAGGATGTGCAGAACTAAATTATGGCAGGCTGCGACACACACCATGACTTCCGGCCCATTCCGAACAGACATGTTTTAAATGGGCGCTGCACTAGTTTATTTAATGTTAAATACACACCTGCATAGCTATTTCTGGTTCTAGATCAACAGATTGCTCCATAGAAGGTTCTGAAGTAGTGCAGATCATGTTCAGACCACAAACCGCTCGAGACTGCCTAATCAAAATGGTCTTGGTGCAGCTGCTTTGGTCCACACTGCGATTGTTGTGTTCGAGGAGGAAACAAAGCCTAATATGATTGAACTCAACTGACCCACGTAATTCATTTTGAGCATTTGTTCTGGATCCTGGAGTGTTTGCCCCCTTAAGTTTGGTTCGTTTGGACATATGTGAACACAGCAATCCAACTCAGGTCCGCACCAAAACAATAAATTCTAATTGAACTGTGGAGCTATCGTTTGTGATGAGAAAGTGATCCGCACTAGTCCCAACCCAAATACAAAGAAATCTACCGATCGATCAGTACCAGAGAACCATGCATGTGTGCATGTTACACGTCTGCTTCACCTAATTTGAATTTGTTGTCTTGATGTCAAATTCAGCTTCTGTTGCCATAGCTTCTTGGTATATGGACCAAATGATGACTATGATAAGGAAAATATCCCAATTCTGTCTTTGTTCCATGTTATATAATTATATAGTAAACCTTTTCCTGTTTTGAATTTCTTTCTCCTGCCTCCAGACATTACTGACCAATGAGCAGAGAGAGTGTTATCACATGACTTTTGCTGATCGATTTTGGTTTGATTGGATGTTTTCCTGTGTGAAACTGAATCAAACCATGTGGGAAATGCAGCACTGTAACAATTTAATTCCTGATTTGGACCAGAGCAAATGATCTACAGACCTGAAAACTCTCTAAATATAAATACTTGGTATAGACAGAAAATAATCTATATACAGGCAAACATCTTTTGAAGGCCCACATTAGCCATGCTATTACTAGTCTTATATAGCACTAGTAGTACTACCTCTGCCACCACTTACCAACTCCCAGTAACACTATAGCAATTATATAAAATACCCTACCAATTATTTAGCAGTTACTTACATAGCAACTATGTAAAACATCCTAGCGACCACCAAGCAATACCATAGCAACTGTAGAAAACATACCAACCGCCTTGCAAGAGCATACATAGCAACTGCAGAAAGCATACCAACCACCTAGCAACACCACAGCAACTTCAGAAAACATACCAACCCAGCTAGCAACACTAGTAACTGCAGAAAACATACCAATTACCTAGCAACCACCTACCAACACCATAGCAACTGCAGAAAACATACCAACCACCTAGCAGCAATGTAGTAACTGCAGAAAACATACAAACCACCTAGCAACACCATAGCAACTGCAAAAAAAGATTTCTACCAACTACCTAGCAACACATGACAGCATTGGAACAATGTAATCCCTGATTCAGACCAGAGCAAACGATCTACAGGTCTGAACACACCTGAAGTGTAAATCAGTCTGAGTCACATGATGCTGCCCTCTGTTTTCCCAAAAACAGCACAGGCGTGTGTCAGAGGAGGCACATAGATACTTTAAAGTAATGGGTGCAGCAGAGGAAACGTCATGATGGAGCAGAGTTCCTGCAGCTCGTTTCTGTCTCTGATCTAACTGCCATACCCTCGTAAATCATAGTTTAGACTAATGACTTGTGTCGTGCTCGCTCGGTGCTTTTGGCTCTGATGAACTTCTATATCTCTCAGCAGCGCTGAGGTGCTGTGAGTGGGTGTAATGACTCTCTCCACACAGGAAAACAGAGTGGGTCCTCCTGCCACACAAAGCTGAAGCTTTTAGGACGAGTCTGTGTGACCCAAGGCTGCTGGATCAGATTCAGGAGCAGCTTAAGATCCGGGCAGGAAAAAACAGACTGAGAAACCATTTTTAGAACGCCTGCAAACCTGCAACCTGTCCAATCAGATGACGGGCGGAAAGTAACTAAGTATGTTTATTCAAACATAGTTAAAAGGTATTACTGGTATTTCACTTAGTATTTCTAAGTATTTCTAAGTCCAAGTATTGGACACTAATTCCACTACATTTATCTGACAGTTGCAGGTAATAGTTACTTTTCTCTCTACTCTTCTCCAGTGTGAGTACTTTTACTTTAGATGCTTGAAAACATTTTAATAAAATAAGTAATTATATAAAATCAATTCAGTTTATTGGTCTTGAGGAGGTAAAAGAACTGCGTAAAGGCTTTTGTGGCAGTAGAGGGCGCTGTGCAATGTCAGGGAAACTGACCTCAGTGACATCACGGGGTTACTTCCTGTTGGACGCACTGCTGTTTGAAACCTGACGCCTCCTTCTTGGAGTGGATTTAGTTTTCATATTTGTAGCCTTTAGCGATAACACAAAGCGACCCTGTGATGTCACAGAGGTAAATTTCCCTGACTTTGACGTCTGCTTTCCCTGCTTTAAGCAACATCTTTAAGGCAGGATTTTTAATATATATATATACACAGTATAATGAAGCAGGGAGAAAGATGACATCAACATTTTGTGGCCATTTTCAGACAGTGTGCGTCATGATGTCACACTGTTGTTCTGTCTTCATCGCTCACCTGGTCACCTGACTGATGCACCTGCTGCCCGTTACCTTCATCAGCGTTGCAGCTTATTTACCGGCCGGCTTCCCCTCATTCTCCGCCACATCGTCACCAGAGCTTGGCCGAACTTCTCAGCCGCAGCTTACTGGCCTACCTGCCTACCTGATTCTCTGATTCTGTTTTACGACCTGTTTATGAACTATCCTTCTGCTTAGCCCCTCATACCCTTTGTTACCCAATACCTTGACTTGTTTTTGCCTGCACCAGTTTTTGCTTTTTCAGTTGCCAAGTCTGTATTAGTTTTTGACCTATAGCCTGTAAAAACTTAGTGATACTTTCCTCAGCTTCTGCACAGCAAAAACTGGAGTGTTGAAATTTCAGGGTTAAACATTTCTGAGTTGATTTCAAGGACCATATGTATTCAAGTATAAGCTGATCTCGTGTATAAGCCAACCCCCCAATTTTGACCTGCAAGTTTAGATTTTTAAAGAAACCCGTACATAAGCCGACCCCCTGATGTTGCTCCATCAATTTATTTGTTTAGCAAATTACCTGTTTTTCTGGGTATTGTCATAGAATCCTTGTGATTTTCAGAAAATAATCCACATTCCAGTACCGGTAAACAGCTGATTACCGTAACTGACATTAGCTTTTTTTTTTTTTTTTTGNACATTAGCTGACATTAATTTTTCCAGACTCCTCTTCCTTGTCTGAATCACCAAACAGTTCATTCCATTCCTGCTGTGTGTAACGTGTTTTGACATGTTACACATATGATGCTCTTTTCCTCTTCTGAGTCCATGTCGTTTCCATTCTGTGTTGTANGACATGTTACACATATGATGCTCTTTTCCTCTTCTGAGTCCATGTCGTTTCCATTCTGTGTTGTATCTTATCTCAGCTTCTTGCTAATAAAGCACAAAACTGTTGAATGAGATTACCAAATAACGGTACCATCCCGATATATGAAACAGCACTTTTATAAGGCCGTCTCTGATTGCCCATTCTTTTGTCTTTGACCAATCACAGCAGAGCTTACTGGCTGCCGCAAAATGTGCTGGATAAGATGTTTAGTCAGGAAATATCTCATTCTAAGGTATAATTTAAACTATTTTCATGGGTAGTGGTAATGGTTGTATTTCCACACCTGGAAATTTCCTTCTCTGGGATCAAATCTGAATTTCTCGTGTATAAACCAACCCCCGATTTGCTTTGTGAAATTTGGTAATAAAACTTGGTTTATACTCGAGTAGATATGTTAATTTCAACACATTCAGATTTAAATGTTGTCCAATGTTGGAATTATTTGACAGCGTTGATCACATCAGTGTTAGTTTAATGAAAGTCCGCCATTTCAGTTCTTTGGTTGGAAAAGTTGGTGTCGTTATCATCATCTCAGGTTACACAGTATTGTTTGGCATGTAAACAGCATCAGTTCCTAACATATATGCAGGTTTTCAGAAGCACCTTCATAGCGTTCATAGTAACATTATTTCTATTGGCTCAGCAAGGCACTGTTTAAGGCTAAAGTATTTATTTAATTTCCATTCTATATTCAGATTTGTGAATGGGTTTTCAAATTTTTTACGTATCTTCTTTCATAATGTTTTAATTCAATGATATGACAGACTGGAAAGGAGAAAAGGCAAAAATAAACGAGTTGTTTATGGAAATTATTTGAGTTCATTTAACAGGCTCAGAGGATCTGTGGCCTCACAGGAAGAAGGTCCCGGGTTTGAGGCCGACCAGGTCCTAGTAAAACATGTAATCTGAACAGTGTTATTTTTCCTAATTTCCTATTTTTCCCTTTTAGTGTGACTTTAACACTATTTTGCAAGTTAAAGAAGGAACTCTGGCATAGTGTTAAATGCTGAACTATTTTTAAAATGTTAATTTAGCTCTGGAGAGTGTGGAGCTAAATAAACCCTGAAAAAGTGCTGAAATTAATTCTGAGTTAATTCAACACTGGACTTGCTGCTGTTTGAGTCTGCTTTGGGTTCAAACCTGAACTCTGTGTGACTAGTCGTACATCCAACACGGCGGTCAGACATCGCAATATGAGACACGTCCACGGACGGTGGATTTAACTCTTTTATGTCCAAAGACAGCCTGAACTCTCTGTTACACAGTTATATAAAGTGTGTCGGATGTGTGTACGTATGATTTGATTTGAGTTGATTTATTTCAAACGTGCTGTAAATATGCAGAACAAATACACAAAACAAAACAAGAGTAACAAATAACATGGAACATCAATATATAGCAAACTCTCAACACAAATTCTCATGTCAACATAAACATCAAGCAAAAAAATTTTTTTTTACATATATTACATGTTGGAAAAGGAGTAGGAAGAAGTATACACTTAGTAAATCCTACACTCAATTATCTCAATTTTAACATGTATACAATACATAAACAGACTTTCTAGCGCTAAGCTACTCCGTATCCATCCAAAGCTACTCAAGTATTCATCCAGTCAATCAGATATAACTTAACAAGTACCTCCTACCAACCCATCCACCTTTCTATACCGCTCAAAAATGATCTTTTTGTACATTTTCTTAAATTGATAAATAGTTTTACTCTGTTTAAGCTCAGTAACCAAACTATTCCACATTTTCACCCCACAGATTGAAATACACACACTCTACATGGTGGTACGCACACAACGATTTTTAAAATTGGACTCTCCCCTTAAATTATAGCCCCCCTCTCTGTCTGAGAACATTCTTTGTATGTTACCCGGCAGTAAATTATTTCTTGCTTTGTACGTTATTTGAGCAGTCTTAAATTCTACTAGATCTATTAATTTCAATACATGCAATTTTAGGAACAGGAAATTAGTGTGTTCGCGGTATCCCACATTATTCACTATTCTATGAGAGAAAGAGAGAGAGAGATGATGATGATGATTTTGCATGTTCTCCTTCACATTTCCTTTTTTTTAATGTAATCTTGTGGGTTTTTTTTTTTTTTTTTTTTTGGCCTATGTGAAAACTCAATGGCTCTTCTCATTGGTTCAAAATCTACACTATGCAAAGCACCCCTGTTCACCATTTCTATCGATGACTGCCCGGTTCACATCTCCACACAGGTAAAAAGTCTTGGCGTCGTATTCGACAGCACACTTTCATTCATCCCTCAGATCAACAATATCATTGCAAGACTCCGCCCATCCCTCTCTCAGCACAGCACCCAAATTCTCGTTCACGCCCTGGTCACCTCACGTATCGATTACTGCAACGCCTCCTGGTCTTCCTAATAAACTTCTTCATCGGCTCCAAATCATCCAGAACTCTGCTGCCAGGATCATCACCCACGCCCTCATCCAGCTTCACTGCTTCCTGTTCAGCAACGAATGAACTACAAAATTCTACTGCTGACCTTCAAAGCCCTCCATAACCCGGCCCCTCCCTACCTCTCAGAACTTCTTCATCCCTACACACCCTCCCGTTCTCTGCCATCCTCTTCATCTCCTACTCTCAGCACCATGGCTGCCAGAGTTTTCAGCTGCTCTGCTCCCTGTTCAAACTAGCCTACGCTCTATAAACTCTGTCATATGTTTTATTATCCTGTTTTAACTGTTTTGATTTTGCTGTTTTCAATTTTGCTGTAAGGTGTCCTTGAGTGCCATGAAAGGCGCCAACAAATAAAATGTATTAAAACAAATAAACTAAACATGTTTGAGCACAAAAAGTACAACCTGCGTACATGTTATGTTACTGCCAACTATTTTCAAAAACATACTACTGAAGCAGGACATTTTAGATTTGTTTTTCCTGCCTTCCAGATTGCCATGGGTTTCACTTCATTCCAGTACACACACACACACACATCAACTTGTAGAAACCTGACACCTGCTTGAGGTGAGTAATCCATCTCAGCGAACAAACATTGCTCTTATTTTTGTCATACTTACTTTAATTTAACCAGTTCAACACAGAAACATGGCAGTCGATCGTTTAAACTGCTTCAAAAATTCACAACTCTCTGACCTCAACACATGGACGGATTGTTTTCCAACAGACTGTGAAGCCCTCGCTGTAATATTCAGCGTTAATATTTACTCTTTTTCTGCAGTAAGAGACGCTTTAGCTGCAGATTGACTGGAGGAACGCTACGTTTCAGACAAATCCTCTCCTGACGAATCCAAACTGATTTCTCAGCAAACACTCCGTTTCTGTCTGCATGGATGGATGAAGGCAAAAAAAAAAAAAAAAAAAAANTTTTTTTTTTTTTTTTTTCAGCCATCGCTCTTGAAATTGTGCAATTTTTTTCTTTTTTAAAGCTTTCGGAGACCAATTTCCTCAGCTGTTTGAGGTATAGATAATCTCACGGGTGATTCATCGCTTTACAATGGCGGCCGCCCGGTCCTTCACAGCTTCGCTCGCCATAAAGACGGGTTCGGCTGATGCATCTTTTCTGACTTATCTGTCCACTCGCCGCCTGAAATTCTGGACAGTAAATGTCAAGATACGGCAGAGGAGCCTCTGTCTGGAAACAGGCCTTGATCGAGTAACTTATCTGTTAGCGCTGCTATTTGATGTGGTAAATGGGTGTTCATGGCGAGTTGGGCTGAGAGGAAATAGATAAAGAAATAAATCAGGGGAAGGAAACATGCTAGCAGGGTAAACACCCCCAGACGCTGATAGATTTCCACTGAAGCTGCGTATCTCCACACCACAGGTGAGCCAGAACACATATTTTTAAAGGAAAGCAAGCGATCGCTTTATTTATGTACTTCTACCCCAGAGGAAGTCTAAAAGAAAAAAAAAAGGAGCTGAAGAGGGAGGAAAGTACACGCTCAAAGGGAACGCCACATGCAGGAAAGTTTACTGTGATTTATTACAGGTTGGTAATATTTAATGTGGTATGTGTCAGAAACAGTATTTAAATACCTGTATATTTAAATAAATATATAGGTTTGTTTTTTTTCTCAGTTGTGTTTGCACCAAGACTCAGAAACATCGAGGCTACATTTACACTACAAGTCCTGATGCTCATTTTTTTTTTTTTTTTTTTNTTTTTTTTTTTTTTTTTTTGTACCTTGTATTTATATTTTCTGTCTTTCTTTTTTTTTAAGAGGCCCATATTCCACAAATATGTTTACACAGCTTTGACCTGAAACACCGTGCATGCAGAAACACAGGTTTTCACATGTACACACACTTCTGAGACAGATGTAAAATAAATGGTCAAATAAATGGACAAATGGTCATATGACCAATTCAAGCCTTAAAGGACCATACCATCCATTTTGTATGTTTGAGTCTAATATATTCTGTCCAAATTTTAACCTAATATAGCCTAATATATTCAATTTTCATACACGATGCGTTACTGACAATCATTTCCCAAAGCATACTACTGGAACGGTGAATTAAAAATGTTTTTCCTACCTTCCAGACCTCCATTGGTTTCAGTTCATTCTGCTATTAAAATCAACTTGTTGATACTGTAAACGTTCTTGGGATAGGTAATCCATCATCACCAACAAGACGTGTATTCAGGTTTTTTTAGAAGTTATGTAATTTTAGTGTTTAAGCTCAATAAAAAGCGTGGAGTGAATGTATGCCTCCACCGGGGAATATAGTCCCAAAAGAAGACCTGCGTTTATGGAAAAATTTAAAGGACCGTGACTTCATAAGGCTGTGTAACTATTAGCAGGAGAAACATGGATTTTTAAGGTGGGTGTATCACTTGAATATTTGATTTTGAAAGATTAAGAGATTTAGCAAAATATCAGGAAAGCTGAAATACGGTTTTATCCTTTGGGAAATGATTGTCAGTAACGTAACATGTATGACAATTGAATATATTAGGTTCAAACATGCAAAATGGGCGGTATGGTCCTTTCATCACCACACACACACACACACACACACACACACACACACACACAAACACACACACACACACACACATAGACGACCAAACATTCGATCATGATTCTGTCACGATTGTTAAAGGATCATACCGGTGATCGTGTATGTTTGAGTCTAATATATACAGTCCACATACACATTACCTTACTGACAATATTTTGCACAGTATGTTACTTTAACAGTAAATGTCATAATTGTTTTTCCTGCCTTCCAACCTGTCATTGGTTTCAGTTCATTCCAATGCGCTATTAAAATCAACTTGTAGAGACATGAAACATAATAATCTATCACAGAGAACAAGACGCCTATTAGGTTTATTTGCTGAAGTAACTTTATTTAACCTAAAAATCTTCGGGCGGCAGGCGTAAGAAAAGAAAGGGAAAACAGGAAACAGTGGATTTCTGTTTGCATTCATGGAAAACAGGAGAATCAAAGGTCGTACGTTCACCTTTTTCCTTCCAAAAATAAAATAAAATACAAAACTCATCCTGGACTTGATGTGATTTCAATTTGTCTTTGTAATTTTTATTACGGCCTGTAAATCCTTATATAAGTCTTCAACTCCTGACATTTTATAGTGTAAACACTACTGGCTGGCTGCCAGAATCACCATGACAACCCGTCATGCTGATGAGGCCATCAGCTGAGTTAAACCATACATTAATTAGCAACTAGATCACGTGTCTCCACATAATTACAGTCATATCTATCTATCTATCTATCTATCTATCTATCTATCTATCTATCTATCTATCTATCTATCTATCTAAGTGTATATATATATATTTATGTATGTGTATTCTTCTTCACATAATCAGGTTTATTATAATACCCATATTAAAGCATCCAGGGTTTTTTTTATAGCACTTTAAAAACTAATAATCTTTCCCTCATTAATATGCAGATTTATGCGGCACACAGATTTATGCCTCAAAATCTAATTAGACCATCAACCAAGCAGGAGGAATCTGAGATACAGTGCTATCATATCGTTTATTTATTTATTTACTGCATAAAGGTGGAAAATAACTCATTACATTTACTCATACATTGTAAGTACAGCTTCTTCCTCCTTTTCTCCTTCCTTCACCCTTTCCTTCTTTCTGTCCTTGTGTGCTTCTTTCTTTCTCGTGTCCTTTCCTTCCACTTCATCCGTGATTCCTCACATCCCTTCTTCTTTCCTCTCCTTTCTTTTCTGCCTTTGATTTTTATCATTCTTTTCTTCATTCCTGGTGTCTTTCCATCTGATCTTTATTCATAAACCATAGCTTTCATTCTTTCCTTCTTTAATTCCTTCTTTCCTTCTTTTTTCATCTATCCTTTGTTTTTTCACTGCTTTTTACTTATTCAGTTGAACTAATAATAATAATAATAATAATAATAATAATAATAANTTTTCACTGCTTTTTACTTATTCAGTTGAACTAATAATAATAATAATAATAATAATAATAATAATAATAACTGTTTTTAATTAAACTCTTCTCTTTTTGCTTATATGTTAAATTCTTCAGGTCATTTTCCTGCAACAGTTTTCATTTTTACTTGATGTTACTTAAAGGACCATACCGGTGATCCTGCATGTTTGAGCCCAATTTATACATGTTATGTTACTGACAACCATTTCCCAAAATAAACTACGTTAATGGTAAATTTCAGATTGTTTTTCCTACCTTCCAGACTAACATTGGCTTCAGTTCATTCTAGCATGCTGTACAAATCAACTTGTAGAGATTTGAAAAATGCTTGAGATAATTAATCCATCACAGCGAACAACATGTCTATTAGGTTTTTTGTCAAAGTAACTTTATTTAACTGATCCAACATGGAGCTGCACGGAAGATGGAAGAAAATGTATGTCTCCGCCAGGAAATATAGTCCCAGGAGAAGATGGCTTTTATGGAGAAATTAAAATGACCGTGCCTTCTACAATCGTGCATAAATGTTGGCAGGTGGAATGCTGAATTTTGAGGTGTGTGTATCACCTGAACATTTAATTTTTAAAGATTAGGGGTTTTGAAAAAATAACTAGAAAACTAAAATATGTTTTTATATTTTGGAAATTGATTGTTAGTATTGTAATGTGTGCGTACGTATTGGTATGCTCAAACACACACAATCAGCTGTATGGTCCTTTAAACTTTATTTACTGTCAAATCTGGTGACAGGATTTTTTTTTTGAACACGGTGGTCTTCCTGTAGCTCATTCTTAAAAAAAAAAAAAAAAAAAAAGCCTCTGCCGCACTTTACAGGTGGTAATAATCCACATGAGGAAAGTGAGACATTCATTTGTCATCTCCTCTGCCGTCAGAAAACACTCCAGCTGCTATAAAACCTGAAAACTACGGCTGCATGGAGCTCCGCCGAACTGTGAACATTGGAAATTTCATAAATCTCAGCTCAGAGAGTGTTCATACATACAGGTTAATAAGTAAAGTATAAAATCAGGTGGGACTACATAAAACCCAACAAAATAATATTTTTTATTTCAGGTAAAGGACCAAACTGATGATTTGTGTGTTCTATTCTATTAACTACAAATCTTGTATATTTGATTTAGCTGGAGACTATTTTTCAAAAACAATAACACGTTGTGTGAAGATAAATTTGCGCCTGCATGAGATGACCCATCAGATTTAGAGATTTAATACAGTTAATGTTTTGTTAAAGGGGGAGACCGCCAATTTTACACTTCCAAATCATTTTTTTGGTCATGGGAATCACCATTCAGCACGTAAAAAATAACTACATAAATCTGTTAAGTAGAATTTGTTATCTGTAGAGGGCACTGTGCAAAGGCAGGAAACTGACCTCTGTGACATCACAAGGGTTACTTCCTGTTGGTGCTTTACCAGCAAATGTTGATTCTAGTCTACAAAAACGAACAAATCTGAAAACCAAAGCTTCTCCTAGTGGGCGATGTAGCCTTAAAATAATATAACAATAACATCATAATATGTGAAGGTATGTTTGTGATCATGATATTCATGACATGAACAATGTAGCGCTGAATTTTTTTTAATGCAAAATAACATGAGAAAAATGAATAAGTGTAAAAGTAGCACATAGAGTGTTTTCCTTAAGTAAAAGCATAAATAACTAAATTCTGTAATATTTATGTTATTGTAAATGATATAATTTTTATTATTTATTTTATTATTACAATATTATGGTATATTATTCTAGTATAACATTATAATATTTATGTTATTAATGTGCAAAATATTTGCACATATTATTCACCTCTGGTGTGTAAAGACCTTTACAGTTTAAAACTGATCTTGTTTTTCGATTTAATTAAATTTTTTTCCCCGCAGGCTTAAATAAATTTAACTGTAGCAACACGTATGGTCCAACACCTTTAAGAGTGAAATCCCAACTAAGCTGTGAAAAAAAAAAGAAAAGAAAAAATCCCCTAAATTCATTGTATTTGGCAAATAAAATAATTTGTTTTCTGATGTTCTGCTCATCGACAGCAGGGTGGGAAGTGGGAAAAAGTTAATTTATTTCAACCTGGAGGTCTTTCGGCACCAATTTCCAGCCTGAGCGTAGGACTTGTCAGGATTCAGCTCGTCTGCCTTAACGGATTCAAGCACCAACAGCCTCTTGTGACATGCAATTTGCAGGAATAATGGCTAATTATCCTTTGACCCTCTTCTACTTTTGAAGATTACAAATACCCTATTTTGAATTCAGGAAGTATGTTTAAACGAGTTAATGCTGTGCAGAATATGGCATCCTGTTTAGCTGATAAAGCGGCTGTTTTTTTTCTCTCTCTCTTTTACAAGGCAAAAATGAAAATACTTTGTTGAGAAAATGTTGTGCTGGCACCCCTGCAGCTTTTTAAAGGCTGAAAGTAAAGACGTCTGTAATCTCTTGGCCAGTCATTTACGTCTGACTTTCTACCTTTTTTTTTTTTTNACCTTTTTTTTTTTTTGTGTGTGTGATGAAATGTGTGCTGAGTGGAGTCAGGGCTGGTGTAGGTGTTTCACTTTTAAAAGGAGCAGGTGTTGAAAAAGTCACGGATCGCCACTGAATCACAATCCAAACACATTAAAACAGACCTTTAAAATGATTCACGGATCCACGGCGACATGGTGAGATCACGCTTCAGCCCCGCAACCAGCTAGAACAAACATTTATAAAGATGTCTTCAGAAGCACGTTAAAACTGTAAATATATAAGAAATGATGATATGACTAGAAGAGGTCACATTCTCCTCTGTGCTTTCTGACTAAGCAAAAGGTGAATGCTAGGCACTGTTAGGTGGTTGCTAGCTTGTTAATAGAATGTACCAAGCAGCTTCCCATGGTATTGCAAGATAGTTGCTAGGTACTGGTATGATGGGTTTTTTTTGCTGTTGCTATGGTGTTACTAGGTGGTTGCTAGGTGCTAGTATGTTTTTTACAGTTGCTATGGTGTTACTTGATGGCTGCTATCTTTTTTTTTTTTTTTTTTTTTACAAATTTTATTTAATAGAACAAGAACAATAATAACAGTAAGTACAAAAAAGTGAATACATGAGCAAAGATGAACAATATGTACAAAAAAAATACAAATATATATTTATACATTAAAAAAAACTGTCTTTAACAAAAGGAAAACTAAAAGGTTGCCAGGGGGTAGATTTAGGATGTACATTAAACAAAAATATTATAAAAGAAGCAAGCGTTGCAGGTTTTGATAGCTTTTCTGTTTGAACTTCTCGAAATGGTGGATGTATAATTTTCAATTTCTTTCAACAACACAGGAAAAAAAAGGCTTATTGTTTAAGAACTTACATTTGTGAATATAAACTTTTTTAAAAAAAAAAACAAAAAAAAAACAAGATTTATTAAATAAAATTTATTGTCACCCTCACTGTCTAGGTCAAGGAAACCAAACAATACAGTTTCCCATTTAAGGGAAAAATTATTACAGACATAAGATACAATAAAAGCAGTTAAATCTTTCCAAAAGTTTCTGGAGAAGGTGCAGAAAGGTCCAAAATAAATGTGTGATCGTTTCAGTTTGAGTTTTGCAAAAAATACAACTGGGGTTCATTGTTCTTGCAAATCTTGTCAGACACTGATCTGTAGGATAAAATCTATGTAATAATTTAAAGGAAACCTCTTTACTTTGTTATTTATCAGGAATCTATGTGGCAGCATCCAAACCTTTTTCCAACAGATATCAGAAACAAAATTATTCCAATAAAAAATAACAAAGGGAACAGAGACTACATCTTGCTGGAACAACGCACGAATAGCTCTGTTATTATTTTTAGTAGATTCAGCAAAACATATTTTACTGACTGGAGCGTCAGTAGCATTCAACAGTCATCAAAAATTCATAGATGTAGAATTTCTAAAGAGCATACAGATTTCAGCAGAAACAGCATCAAACACTACAGTGTATTCTTTAGGTGAAACAGCAAGGTTAAATTTAAAATTAAACTCTTCATATTTCAGTAAAAGACCCTCCCTGTTGAAGAGCTGAACAATACTTTAACAGATGGCTGCTATCTGGTCAGTAGGATGTGTTAGGCAGTTACTATGACCTTGCTAGGCAACCACTAGGTTGTTGGTAGGAAGCTTTTTTGCAATTGCTGTGGTGTTCCCAGGTGGTTGCTAGGTGTTGGTATGATGTTTTTGAAGATGCTGTGGTGTCATTAGGTGGTTGCTAGATACTGGTATAACATTTTTTGCAGTTGCTATGGTGTTACTAGGTGGTTGCTAGGTGGTCAGTAGGATGTGTTAGGCAGTTACTATGATCTTGCTAGGCAGCCACTATGTTGTTGGTAGGAAGCTTTTTTGCAATTGCTGTGGTGTTCCCAGGTGGTTGCTAGGTGTTGGTATGATGTTTTTGAAGTTGCTGTGGTGTCACTAGGTGGTTGCTAGGTGCTGGTATAATGTTTTTTGCAGTTGCTATGGTGTTACTAGGTGGTTGCTAGGTTGTCAGTAGGATGTGTTAGGCAGTTATTATGGTCTTGCTAGGCAGCCACTAGGTTGTTGGTAGGAAGCTTATTTTGTAATTGCTGTGGTGTTGCTAGGTGGCTGTTAGGTGGTTGGTATGTTTTCTGCAGTTGCTAGGTGGTTGGTAGGATATTTTATGCAGTTGCTTTGTAAGCAACTGCTAAATAATTGGTAGGATATTCCAGACAGTTGCTATAGCAGTACTAGGGGTTTGCTAGGTTGTGGCAGAGGTAGTACTATTAGTGCTACATACAAAACAGTAATAGCATGGCTAATGTGTGCCTTCAAAAGACATTTGCCTGTATATAGATTTTCTATCTACACCAAGTATAACTATTTAGGGCATTTTCAGACTTGTAGATCATCAATTAGTCCAAATCAGAGACTAAATTGTTCCAGTGCTGTGTTTCCCACGTGGTTTGGTTCAGTTTTACATGGAAAAAATCCAATCACACCAAAATGGAGCAAAATACGGAGAGCATACAACCACATGCTAACCTTCAACATGTTTATCTGAACATGTGTTAAGTAAGTTTGATATATTTATGACTATTTTCAAAGAATCCGTTAGACTTGCTAATCGAAGGTGTAGTTTACTTAACGGTCACTGTGTGCACCTCGCCATCCTGGTTCTAGATCAATTAATAAATCAATAGATTGCTCTGTAGTTGGTGTGGAAGTTGTGCTGATCATGTTCAGACAAACTGCTCCAGAGTTTGTTTGAATTTGGACTGAGACCACCTCTCAAAACGGTCTTGGTGTGTTTGTCCGCACCCTGGTGGGTTCAGATCTGTTCAAACAAACTGTACCAACAGAGGAAACAAGCCCCAAACCAAACCACGTAGGAGTGAAAATCTCCTAAGATTTACTTTACTCATTTTTTTGCTTCAGGGCCACAGTGAAAACATTTCTCAGCTTGATGTTTATCGCTGCCTCTGACCATCAGTAGTCCTTATTGGTGTTTTTCTTTTTAGTCATCCCTGACTCATTTCTCCTTTCCCTCCAGCGATGCTTCATATTTAACCAGCACTGAATGCTGTGCAGATATTGGTTGATTATTGGAAACTGTCACAATGAAACAGAATAATACAGAATCCCTTTAAGGTTATTTTTTGATACATGAAATGAAGCATTTTCTGGGAGGCATATTTTCAGGCTAAGGACAATGAATTGCTGTTCAGAAAAACAGATGATATAATAAAGCTAGCTAAGCACAGAAAGAGCATGAATGCACTCAGCATATTTCATGGTTTCTTGTGTGAAAAAGTTCATATTTGGGCCTGACGGTGGCGCTAGAGGAAGTCACCAAAATCATATTTTCATTCATGAATATTTACAGTTGGAAGCTGTCCATGAGAAAAACAAAATGACAAAAACCATGTTTAGAAAATGACATAACTACCCTATGTACTCGAGTATCAGCCGAGTTTTTATTACCAAATTTCACAAAGCAAATCTGGGGTTGGCTTATACACGAGAAATTCAAATTTGATCCTAGAGAAGGAAATTTCCAGGTGGAAATACTACAATTACCACTACCCATGAAAATAGTTTAAATCATACCTTAGAATGAGATATTTCCTGACTAAACATCTTATCAGCACATTTAGCAGCAGCCAGCAAGCTCTGCTGTGATTGGTCAGTTACAGTAATCAGCTGCTGAAATAAATATCATGTTTACAGGTGTTAGAGCCATTTCTTGGTTAATTATCAAATGTTTAAAATATTTAATTTGGGAAAAGTGAAATCAAATAAGTTATTGTTTTTGAATCTTTATATCTTTCTACCTTTTCTATTTATATCTGGTTGTGGGGTGGGGTCCCTGCGTCCTGTCTCGTGGCTCATCCTTGGTGCTTGTGGGGCCCAGAGCACTGTGGCCTGGTGGGATGGTGGGCACCTCTGTGGATGTCCCTGTGGAGGGTGGCCTGCTGATGGGGGCAGGTGTCATGGTTGGTGATGGGGGATGCTCAGGGCTGTGTGGACTCCTGGCATTGGGCTTGGGTGTATGGNGGCATATACCACAACTATATATGCAGACAAAGAAAAAAAAACAATATTTATATCTGAACTGACTGACTAGGTGATGATCGCCGGCTGCTTCATGGAGGAGGAGTCAGCTGGAGGCTGATCAGTGTTAATGAGGAATGGGGCAGCGGTATATTTACCTCACCTCACGTCACGTTTTGTTGATTTGATTTTGAAAATAAATAAGTTCTGAAAAGAAACAAGAGTGGGATGTTATCATTCCGGTGTGCGCCAGGAAGAGAAGCCCCGTTAAAGCGCTGAAGTTTTAAAACAGCCACGACCACACATTGGCTTATTTTCAGGAAGTCACAGGAATGCTATGACAATACTCAGGAAAACAGGTAATTTGCTAAACAAATAAATTGATGGAACAACATCAGGTTTCTTTAAAAATCTAAATTTGCAGGTCAAAATCAGGTCAGCTTATACATGAAATCGGCTTATTAAGTTTATACGGTAAGTTGTGATCAGGAGAAATGGAGCTAAAATATCATTAACACTCACAGCGTCTCTCAGCTTCCAAAATAAATCCTGGAATGAACTGAACATTGCCAATCAATGAAATCTGAGTAGATTTATAGAAGGCTAAATCAAGGCCGTTTATATTAAAGTTTTAATGCTGGAGAGTTTGGTGAGGTTTGTTTTAGGACTGAAAGAATTCCTGCCAAAGAAAATTACACCAAACAGCCTCAGCATATTGCTGTCATGATCTAAAATCTCTAAACGTTCAATATGACAAACTCCATCCATCATACACCCAACGATGTTAAAAACTGTCTAAAGTGCAAAAGTGCACAGGATGATGAGAGAGATACATAACATTCAAATACACAATGAACAAGAATTTAACAGATTTAACAAACTATTAAACTTTAAACATCCTGCTGACCAAGAAAACTTTCAATGAAGGTACAAAGTAGACAGTAACGGCAATTTAGCATGTTTGAGCCCAATATACAGTATACAATCCACATATATGCTACTTTGACAATCATTTCCCAAAATATACTATTTTAGTGGTAAATTTTAGAACTCTTTTCCTACCTTCCAGACTGCCATTGGTTTCATTTCATTCCAGTGCGATATAATAATTTGTAGAGACTTGAAACATGCTTGCGACATGTAATCCATCGCAGCTCTTTTAACTTTTTTTCCTCAAAGTAATTTTATTTTAACTGGTCAAACACAGAGCTGCAGGGAAGACGATGTATGTCTCCGCCAGAAAATAAAGTCCCAGGAGAAGATGGCTTTTACTGAGAAATTAAAATGATCGTGCCTTCTACGTCGTGTAAAAGTGTTAGCAGGCGAAATATTGAATTTTTAGATTGGTGTCTCATCTGAATACTTGCTTTTGAAAGATTAGGAATAACAGGGAAACTAAAATACGGTTTTATATATTGGAAATTATCAGCAACATGGTACGTATTAGGCTTAAACATGCAAAATAAATGGTATGGTCCTTTAATAGGTCATCGCTCGAACACAGCTGGAATAATAAGCTTCTTTTCACAAACGCAACAGCAGCTGTTTATATTCAGACTAATGGTGTTTATTGGGTTTTTTTTAATTAATTTTTAATGGGGTTGTTTTGGTTTTTAGCACCTTATATTTTCTCTGACTCGCTGTCTGGCACCTTTCAGACGGATTTACTGTACAGAGCAGTTTCTCCAAAATAACACACAGGAGCAGCACGTCCATCTGTCCATCTGTCCATCTGTCTGTCCATCTGTCCGTCCGTCCACCGATGAAATGCTTTTCATATGTTTCAGGTCGTGCATCTGTCAGTCACAGCAAAACAAACCGATGCTTAGAAATTTCATCTCTGTCCTCAAGGAAACCTCTTCCTGAAAAAATAAAGCCAGAAATAAAAAAATATATATTTCTTTTTGCTGCTGTATGACTGACTGGCTTCCCTCTGATCCATATTACATAGGTCTAATGTTAACAATTGTATTGATTTTGGGTTATTAAATTAAAAAAAGCTCTGCTGCTGTAGTTTGTTTGGTTTGTGGTCGGGGTGGAAATCTTTGGTCCCAAAGCGACTCGATTTGAATGATTTGATGCATCAGGGAGTCTTGAATTTTCACCAAGATTCCATTAGCTTATTTTTAAACGCTTAATTAAACACCTTTTTTTTTTTTAAATTTCAGTGAATTTACACATGTGACTATGAATAGAACACAAACAATAACAGAATGCGACAATAATTTAATATTGTTATTTCAGCGGACAGGAAGCTCCATTGCCAGCCAGTGTGGAACTGAAACAAACAGCTATTGAACCGTAGAGCAAAAAAAAAAAAAAAAAAAAAAAGAGTATTATTTAGAACAGAACCCCTTTCCTGGTTATTTGAACATTGCTTACATCCAAATTTGGTAAGACGAGCATAGTTCTGTCTACAGCTTAGCATTTAGCATTATATTTAATTTCAAAATAATTAACTCATAACAGATCATACAGTAAATCAATTTATTTAGGCATGTAAATGTTAGCATCGGAGTTAGCCACCTCTGCATGCATTTCCTCACCTGGCTAACTCTCCCTCACAGTATGATTACACCAGTGTGACATATATATTAAGTATATTCTGCTGAATCCTATTAATTCCGTCCACATGTACATCTTACTCACATTATTACCCAAATCAAAATACAGACAAATAATAGGAATATAGCATGCGTGTAAACATGCCAAATGTCTTTATGCCAGTACGGAACGCTCCTCTGCTGGTATTCTTATACCTGGCATGCACAAGTCGTGTTTTGCTAAATTGAAGAGCGAGGGGAATCCTGCTTCCTGTGTTTTCCACCATCCATCAACAGAGATTCTGGTATTTCCCAGCTTCTTCTCTGTTCACGTCTTAAAGAGGATTTCATTCTCTGCAGCCGACGTGCAGAATTCATCACCACAGAACATCGATTTGTTTGTTTACAGAGGCTTTAAGGATTGGTTTGGTTTTGCCCAGAAACAATTGATTATAATCGATTTTAATGCAGATTGATGCAGTTGAATTGCCACCTTGAGATCTGATGCACTGATGCATCTTTACATCTGTAGTTTATGGAGCAAATGATAATTATGACTAGGAACATAAGCTGTTTCTGTCCCTGTTGTTCTGTGTTTTATACAGTATATCTACACAAGCATTGTAAGCTTTTTCCTGTTTTTAACNCCCCCCCCAAAAAAAGATATTTCAAACCAATGAACAAAGCAAACATTATCACATGACTTTTGCTGCTAGATTTTGGTGTAGGTATAAAACCAAACAGAACCCAGAGTAAAAGCAAAGGGTAAGCAATATAACCTTAAAATAATATTGTATCTGAAGGTGCAGTATTTTTGCAAAAACAGTATTCAAGATGATATAACAGTGAACAATGTTGTCTTGGTAATTTTAGAAGTAAACGATACTGCAAACTGTAACAATGAGTAAAAGCCAAGACCTGAACTGAAGTTAGCATAGCGGCTAAGTGAACACTGTTAGCAGCTAAGCTAACACGTTCATACATCACAACAAGTCACTGTTGACAGAAATTCATCGCTTTGCTAATTTCACTTTGCCGTTAGCTTGTTCTGTCACGGGAAGTACAGCTAGCTAACGCTCCAGCTATGCTAGACTGAGTCAGCGTCACTTCCTGTTTGTTTTACGTCTCTAATCAGCTGATTGGCTCTCCTCCTCATGTGACTTTCTTGGTATTCACCAGGTGTTTCTGCTTCAGGTGGAGAAACTAAGTTGTTGTGTTTCCTCCTTTAGCTGTTAGCCTTGTAGCTAAACCATTTCCATACAACAGAGTCACTCCTTTTTAGTAACTAATTTATCAGGCGCTTCAGATGTGTGAAAATTCACCATTTCATTTCATTTGATGAAGATTCTCAGTCATCCAGGCAGGTAGACATATTGTATGAAAACTCAGTCAGGTCAACTGGATTCAAGTTTTTAATTCGGAAACGTTTCACCATCCATCCAAATGGCTTCATCAATCAGAAATGACTGACATTTCTGATATCCCTTTAAATTAAATTTAAATTGTTATTTAAATTGTCATTTAAATTACATTAAATTAAAATAAATTTAATTTAAACTGTTAAATTAAATTGTTAAATTGTTTAAATTGTGGCTAATTTAATTAAAACTGTCATTTCTGCCTGATGAAGCCATTTGGATGGATGGATGGTGAAACGTTTCCGAATTAAAAACTTGAATCCAGTTGACCTGAGTTTTCATACAATATATCATTTCATTTTTCATTTATTAGTTTATTTGTCAGGCACCGTGCTCATTTATCAACAGTAAAACAATAACCTGTAAATGAGCCAAAGTTAGCCTAAGTGGCTAATTTTCATCTGCAGCCAGATGTTAGAAAAGGCACCCTAAAATCTGATAAAACATCAGAACATAGCTATAAAATACCCCTTATCAACTCATCATCACGCTACAATAGCATCAATATGGAATATAAGACAAGTTTATATCGTACAAACCTGTACACCTGTGTTATGATGAGTGACATCACATCACATCACATCCCTAGTAAAAAGTCTTCCACTGATTCAGAGCAGAACAAACAGACTGCAGGTGTGTGTTGCAGCAACGTCCATGAGACTATGAGCTGGACAAGACGGACAAACTAAACCAACGTGTGTGTAGTGATTATGGACTTCCTGGCTTCTATCCGTGATTGTGACTTAAACTAAGTTCACCTGATTTGACCCTCAGGCTTTAGCTAGAAGCCATTTAGCTGCAGATCAGACAAAACTTCCTGTCCACAATGATATCCTCCTTCCCGTATTTTCCTGTCCTCTGCTGCCTTCATCTCAGAGTGTTTCTGATTTAATGAATTAAAATGCGGGTGGCCGTGTGATGAGGCTCCAACTCATTTCTGATATAAAATTGTTTCTCAGAATCCTTTGTAAGAAAGATGTGATTTTATTAATGATCCGTTTGATTAAATTTCTGTCACAGCTGTCTTGTACTCTCCAGTAATTCAGTTTGATAGAGAAATTAAGGAACTATTTTAGAGTTTGTGGCTAAAATTAAAACTCTGGTTAATTTGCAATATATTTTGATCATTACATATCAATCACAGTTATTAACGTGATCATTTCTGTCACTGGCTTTTATTCATTTTCACTTGCATAATGTTTCCAGGATACAGGACAGATTGATGTTTGAGCAACGTTTGACAGAAGACATTGTAAATTAAACTTGCTGTCTATATTGTCAATATTCTGTAATAGGTGGAGACAAAAAGTAATTTCCCAGGCAGCCACAGACAAGCATCAATATTCACCAATATAGTTGTGTTAAGAATGCTTCCTTTTGTGGTGTAGTATAGTGTGTGAGGAAGACGTGCTGCCTTCAGACGGCTGAACAGAAGAATGGAGCAACATACTCAGCACATACAACCACACGCTAACCTTCAACATGTATATCTGAACACATTTTAGGAAAGATTGATGTGTTATGTTGGATTTATTAATAAAGGGTGTAGTTTTCTTCACGTTAATCACACACCTAGCCATATGTAGTTCTAGATCAGGGTGGCAAACCCACGGCTCTCGAGTCACGTGGCTTCAGTGCAGCTCATATTGTTCCTGTAAGTTTCGTTCACAATGAGATGGAGACAACACACACGTGATGATATTATGGATAAAAAAAGGTGCAGCTGCAATCTTGCAATCCCAGCCCTCAGCGTGAATGCTGCACTTTCTCCAACTACCCTACAGCCGGTCTGTTAATGGTCTGAGTTTACGACCATGGCGGTGCCAGCGAAGTGCAAAACTAAACGAAAATATGAAGAGGAGCACAAAATGTTTTTACCAACATGGGAGGATTCATATTTTGTTGTGGAAAGAAATGGCAAACCATTTTGCCTGTTATGTCAGACGTCACTGTCGCATTTTAAAGCTTCAAATTTCAGCATCATTTTTCCTCTTTGCATCATAGCATCAACCACGAGTTTTCCAAAGGTTCTGAACTCTGCCAGCACAAACTAAATGGTCAAGGTGAAGGAAATCTTTATTGCCCCCGAGAGGCAAATTGTTGTACAGCCAGCAGATACCACACAATCATATGACAAACAATAATCAATGGTCAGTAAATGACAAAAAGATTCACATTAAATTATTTAAAAGGCCAATGGCAGTTGGAACAAAAGAGAATTTAAGTCTGTTATTCCTGCATGTCGGCTGCTTGTGTCTGCGGCCAAATGGGAGCAACTTGAACTCCTTGTACAAGGGGTGACCAGGATCAGCCAGGATAGACTGGGCCTTCTTCAAAGTCCTAACTTTATACAGATGAGAAAGGTCAACCAAGGTCATGCCTGCAATGTATGCAAATGTATGAAATATACAGGCAGTCCCTGGGTTACGAATGAGTTCCGTTCCTACGGCTGTCTTTAAGTTGGATTTGTATGTAAGTCGGAGCGTAAGGTGCGTATCTAGCATATATATATTTTACCTTTCTATGCATAAGAAACATTAAAGAAAACTTCCAGATATACTAGAACATCTTAAACACAATAATACTGCTGAACCGCTGACGACGCGCAATGTTTTGATGTGTGTTGCAAAGTAGTGCGTTCGTTATTATGAATCATTGTATGTATCTCGAATTTTTAATTTAATAGGCTTTATGGCGGTCGGTTCATAAGTACAGATTGTTCGTAAGTCAATTTTGGATCTTGTGGCTCTTTGGAGTAATATTTTTGGCTCTCTGAGGCTCGTGATTTCGCCTCCCCTTATAGATCAAGCAATAGAACAACAGATGATCTATAATTGGCTCAGAAGTATTGTGGATCATGTTCAGACCAAACTCCAGAATTTGTTTGGAACCAGAGCGAGAACACCTTCTCAAAACTCAGACCTGCCCAAAGGATTGTACCAAGGGAGGAAACAAACCCTAGACTGACGGAACTGGACCAAACCATCTAGTAGGTATTGTGTCTCAAAGCAGGCTGCACTTGGAGAAGTGGAACAGGCCTCATCAACCAATTATAACATATCCACAAATGCTTAAAGGACCATACATGTTTGAGCCCAGTATATACAAAAATATAAGTTACATTATGAATGACCATTTTCCAAAACATAAAACCGTATTTTAGTTTTCCTGTTATTTTTTCAAATCCCCTAATCTTTCAAAATCAAATATTCAGGTGATACACCTTAAAATTCAGCGTGTCACCTTCTAACACTTAAGCACAATTGGAGAAGGTACTGGACTGGCACTAGGACTACTAGGATTGTATTTCCCAGCGGAGAAATACATTGTCTTCCCTGCAGTCCATGTTGGATCAGTTAATTCAAGTTGCTTAGACAAAAAACCCCTAATAGACATGTTGTTCACTGTGATGGATTATGCATCTCAAGCACGTTTCATGTCTCTACAAGTTGATTTTTATCACGTACTGAAATTAAATGAAGCCAACAGCAGTCTAGAAGGTAGGATAAACAACTGAAAATTTACTGCTAATGTAGTATATTTTGGATAAATGGTTATCAGTCACGTAACATGTATGCAGGTTGTATATATCGGGCTCAAACATGCACGATCGCAGGTATGGTCCTTTTTTTTTCCTCACTTTATTTTCTCTAGTGACACACTGTGAATAACACAAAACATCTGCAAAAAAAAAAAAAAAAAANAAGACAAGCCTCTATGAATACAACATCCCCAATCACCCAACCCCTCCATAAAAAAAAGAAAAGAACAAAAGAAAGAAAATTCATAATCCCTCAATAAACCAAAGCCAACAATTTAAAACAAAGGTATAACCAAAACAAATAGAAAATATATACGTCTATCTACACACATAAGCACCAACACACCCATCCATGCACATGCACCCTGCAAACACCATATATAACCATATCCACAATAAACCTTGAATACCACCATACATACAGTACATTCATACATCTGAACAGTTCCACACAATGCACACTTAAGCTTTATTTTCTTTCCCTCTCTCTTCCCCTTCCCCCCACCAACATAACATTTATGTATGGAGAAAAGCCTATCTAAAGCTTTTACTTGCTCTCAGGATTGATTAGAAAGTGCATTAATATAAATAAAGGCATCCGCAGTTTCTCAAATTTATGCTGCATACTGATTAAAGCGAATCTGATCTTTTCAAATTTAACAAGTCTTTCAGCCAACTCTCATATAGTGGAGGAGATGCGTGTTTCCATTTAAGTACAATAAGACGGCGAGCTAATAATGTAGAGAAAGCAATTGCGATGGCCTGAGACCAGAAAAAGACTCAAATGCAGGATTCAGAAAACAGTCACAGAGTAAAGTTCAAAATCCACAGTTTAAGGATGGCTGCAAGGGTCAAACACAGGTCAGTGAGACAGACAGAGCAGACAAAAAGGCAAAATCCAGAAAGCAGTCCAAGTAATCCAAAAACACATGAAGCAGACAAATCCAACAGAGAATCAGGCTTAAATCCAAGTCAAAACCAGGCAAAGGTCATACACAAGAAATCTCAGGAGAAAATTCTGAGAAACGGTGGAAAGCTCGACTACTCAGAGTAACAAGACAATCTGGCAGAGAACACGGGAGCTATAGGTTGTATATGCAGAGAGGTGAGTGATTAGCAGATTGGACTCAGGTGATGCTGAAAACTGGCGGGAAACTAGAACAANAGAGGTGAGTGATTAGCAGATTGGACTCAGGTGATGCTGAAAACTGGCGGGAAACTAGAACAAAGATAGGAAGTAAAACCAACAGAACAACAAGGAGAACCAGTTAACAAAATAAAACAGGAAATGATTAAACAGAGTCCAAACTGGTCATCACAGCAATGGTATGGTCCTTTAATTCCAGCCATGGAGCTATTGCGTATGTATCATGCACTCTGATTCAGTGTGATTATGGTTGGATCATTAAAGTTTCTCCAAACATTCAGATTTCTCCCAGATTAATTTGAAAACTCGCAGAAACCACAGCTTTTACTAAGTTTAGTGTTTATTTTGACGATTCCTGAGTCGGCCTCCTCAAATAGAACAAAGAAGCTACTTCAAACACCCTGAGGTGAAGAACATGAGGGTGGGTAGGGTGAAAAGGAGTGTCCTGAGCGGTGTTCATGGCTGACATCACCTGAGAAGTCTTTGGACGAGTGACATGTTTTAGGATTAGAGAGGAAATGATATTGATGGAGGAGGCTGGACGGGTGGAAGGAGGTCGAGAAGTCAATACGGATGAAACCACATTGTTTAGGTCCAACTTTTTAATGTCTGCTGCTTAACTCTTCCTTCACCTCAGGGAAATTAAGATTTATTCCCCTATTTTCAGCCACTACAAGATGCAAAAATGTTTTTTAATGAGCTCGAAAATATAATCATTGCAAGATAGCAGTACAATTTCACCCATAATAAACAGATTGCAGGGGCTGTTTCAGGACTTTTGTAGGATAATTGCAGCTTAATGCTTGGCAGATATTTTTGATGGTGATGATTGATTGAGTGGACGTGACTAATCGCTGTTCTACAGGGTGATGAATGGTTTGGAGATCTGCTTGTAAATGTGTGAAAAGAAGGAAAAGCAATTCACTATAATATGAGAATCTCTCCATCAGACATTTCATCACGAACCTTCAATACCAGTAGAGGTGATTAGAGGCTTCCTTTTTTTTTTTTTTTTTTTTAGCAGATTGTGGTTTTCTATGCAAACATTTTCAAATCTGCTCTGGAAGACTAAGTAATCTCATCGGTTTGCTCAAACCTCAATGAGCAGAGCCAAAGAAACATAGTTTTTCATACCTGAGGTCATGTCCACTCTAAGAATGCTAAATTTGAAAACATGTTTTCTTCTCCTTTTCAGGCTTCCATCCGCTTTAAAGACAGTGTTTTCTTACACCCAAAAACCACGCTGTCTAGAGTGAATAAAGCTGAAAACCCTGTCGTCTTGCTGCTCACGCCAAATCTGCAACAAGTGCTCTAATGCTTCTGTTCCCCCTTAATATACAGTATACTGTAATTAAGCAGTTTAGGACTTTAAAAGATGCTCAAGAAAGCAACAGCTTGTTAAATTATTTCTCTCATTTGTGTCCATCGCAGCATTTTGTTTACCTCCATCTGAGAAAGTAAACTCTCATTTTCCAACTGTGTGAACACATATATCAGACATGGACCATTTATAACATGGTGGTGTGTCCAACGAGTTGGGTGAGCATTCCTGTGGAAGCCCACAGCCGATGATGAATGGTGTTTTTCCATCTGTTACCAGGCCCAGCAGTGGATATCAGGCTGTGCCGACATGAAACTGCTAAACTGAGTAACAGGAAACACCATTTCCTGTCCGTCCTAACCTCTAGATTTTCTGTGAAACCGCAGAAATACGATTGATTAATCAAACACTTTTTGGGTCATTTCATTTCAACATAGGACCCTGGGAACATAGATACACTCCCTTGTGGTCATTCTTATGTTCTCCAGCTCTATATAGCACAATAGAGCACATAGTGGAGCTAGGGTTAGGGTTAACACACATTTAATGTGTGTTAACAGAATACTTAAAATGGGGAACATAGGAACATTAGATACGCTCCCCACATATGCATGGTGTATCAGCCTGGGCTAAGCTAAGTGTGGCTAAGCCCACTAGCTTGGAAGTAAAAATGAAAGCCATGTGGCACATTCAGTTGTTCAGCCATCATCATATCATCAAACGTTCCAGATTAAGAGTATCATGCTTCTACATGTATCTTAAACATTTATAAGATGAATGTACGAGTCCAGACGAGTCTTCATGGTCATCAGGTGACACCTCTTCAATAAGTGGTGTTTCATGGCGTTTGACCCACGACACTGAGAAGGCTCAATATGGTCCAGTGTTCCATTTCTTTACCTACAGAGTAGTGTTGGGTGTACGGGAAAACACTCAACACTACTCTGTTCATACTTGGATCTAGTTAGCAATCATGCTACCAATCTTAACCTGTACAAACTTCATAAGCTGCTGTGATTCCCTGAAGCTAACCTGGCTGAACAACTAAAGCCCATACACTGAAATACGACAATGAATATGCAATTGATTCTACACAACCCTGCTACCTGAAGCTAGCTTGTTAAAAGCTAGCTTAGAGAATTGACTATAGGCAGATAATCTGAATTGCGGTAGAACTGAAACTCCAATATATTCTTTAAAAACTTTCAGGTGTTTTTTTCTGTATACAAGCATTAAACTGCAAATCTGCCTGTCAACAAGTATTTATTGAGCCACTGTTTAGGCTGTTGTTGGTTGCTCAAGGGTGACAAATCAGAATTGTAGCCTCAGGCGAAAGACTGTCAACAAAGGCTTGGCTTAGCATCAAATAAGCTGAATGTTTCTGTGTTAGATGAAAACATAAAGGAGAGGACTGCTGCTGTTCAGTGTAATGTTTGTGACTTTTCTTCTTTCTGAAAGTTGACGCAGTGATGTTCATCTTAAAGTTCCTGTGAGAGCTTTAGGAAATGCTTTTTGGATGTATTATGTCACGGATATTTGTTTCTGTTTTAAAGCCAACTTCGATATTAACTGATAAGCCAGGTGTATCTTTGAGTGAAAAGAGGCTTTCTGGCAGACATGCACCTTTGAAACTTCCAGAAGTAATTCTACTAGTTTAGATACACACTATCTTTTGACATTTATATTTGTGTGGAATGAAAAGGCAATCTCTCTGCATCATTTGAACACTGAAAATCAGCAGGAGCCCTTTGTTCAGAGTCTCACAATCCTCACAAGCTTTACAGCTGCTGAAAATCATCGTAGCTTTAAAGCATCAAAGGCAAAAAGCCACGTTTTCCCACCCTGTTTGGGTTTGCATGGTGTGATTATGCAGAGCATTCAGAGGTAATGTGAGGTCTCCTCCATCATCAGTAGTCAGATGGAGTTTTCAGCCCAGGTCCTCAGTGTGCTGCACTTCATGTCTGCATGTCATCCGGCTGGATTCACTGTGACCTTCATCAACGCTGTGATGAAAGGAAAACGAAAGAGGAAAAGACGCGACGCTGCAGCCGTCAGGTAAAGAATGCAGAGAGATGGAGGCTTTCACAAAGAGAAACTTAAAAAAAAAAAAAACTCAAATTTTTTACTTCATTTTAAGGCACAATTTGCTTCTCTGTACTGGTTAAGTTGTGGGGGCATTTATGGTTGTACCATATCATATTGTTCATGATAATACCAGTACAAGATTTTTATATGAGAAAAATTTGTCATATCATGATATTGACAATATTGCAGTGTGGTAAAAAGTTCATGAATTTTCACATCATGGACAACAAAACGAAACAAAACAAGCATGTCTGAACTAGGGATGAGCTGAGTACTCGGATGAAACGAGTATCCGTTACAGATAATGCACTTTTTACGAGTACAAGTACCATCTGAGTAAAATGTGTCACTATCTGTACTCGTTGAAGGAAAATAAATCTGATCAGGTAGCGCTTACTAGCGCTGTCACATGGTTGCTTGATCGTCCAGGCAGCCAATCACAGAGCTCCTCTCTACACAGAGCTGCTGCTGCTGCTCCACACACGATTCACAGCCACTCTGTCCACGCTAGCACAGTAGCATCTATTAGCTATAGTTTAGCATAGCAGCATCTATTAGCTATAGTTGCTATTGTCAGATTCAGCTCAACGTTGTTCTCAGTCCTCAGCTACACAAACACACATTCATTTACTGTGGACATTCACACACAAGATACTGATACTAACATTTCTACTAGCTGATACTAACTTATACAAGCTAGTACCAAAACACTTCCTACCCCCCGACAAAGCCACTCTCCCTGACAGCTGCCAGTCCTTGTATGATGCTCACATTACGTCTCAGATGCTTAAAGGGTTAACACATGAACTATGAGCCATTACAATAATTTACATACTACAGTAATAATATCACAATAAAATCACAGTTTTCATGTCCTTTCCTGTCGTTACTTTACTGACCTTCCACAGAATTGCTGCTGCATGACCACAGAGCTACAACCCGCTGTCTGTATGTCAGCAGTCATGATGGCGTACCAAGCCTTATGATGAGATGTGCGGGCTCTGACTCGGCTTTGTCTGCTTTAAGGTAGACAAGGTCGTTTAACATCCTTAAATAACACCAGACCCACTTCATTACTGTGTAGGTATTGATACGCCTCCAAGCTTTTCAAATTGCTCATGGCCTTACTATCAGAGGCTACAGAATCAACAAAATAGCGAAAAATGCTACCACACCTGATACGAGGCCACTTCTTAACGTTCTTAACACTTCTCATCTCCCCAAGCATCGATTACAGAGGGGCAAGGTATTGTTATTTCACCGTTTTTGAGCTCTGTGAGGTTGTGTTCCCACATCCTTAGCTAATTTCACTAGCAAGATCTTCATGTATTTGTCGGTTTGTTTACTTTTAACCGGAAATAACGCCCATAATACGTGCAAGGCATCATGGGACGTAGGAAACTCGTGGATAGAAAAAAAGAAAAGTGTTAGCTTAGCCACTACGCTAACTTCAGGTGAGTTCTTGGCTTGTGGTGAATTTGGACTTCAGCGCGTATTTAGCATCACAGAGGCTATTTAGCTCTGGAGGAAATATAACCTGCCAAAGATCAGATTTGATGACATCATCAGTCATTTATGTTTTATACATGATTGAAGACGAGCAGCTAAAGCTCATGTGATTTAACATTTACAAGCTAAAATCTTACAGAAGTTACTTTTATACTTTTACTGAAGGTAAGCACTCTACTGTGCTGTTTTTAAACTTAGTCATTTTTACTCATGTTGTTTGCAGTATTGTTTACTTCTGCAGTCATGGCCACAAGTCAGAGATTCACACAGGAAGACAACACAGACAAATATCAGTTTCGTGTTGTCCTCCTTTGTAAATATGTGCTTTTTTATTGGACAAAATACCCAGTACGGCCTGCGTTCAAATGATTTTATTCAGTTTTTTGTTCCTCGTGTAAGAACTGAGCTTGGCAAAAAAGCCCTTATGTACGATGCTCAGCCCCGGAACATGGTACAGAAGGAGTTAGAGTCTGAACCTATCAGTCTTGGCAGATCGTTTTTATAGGAACGGAAAATGAATAATGTTGGGAAATGTGTTATTAATCATTTTGTGAGTTACTGCATTGGATTATTAATTTTGATTTATGTTGATATTGTAAATGTTTGATTGGTATTTTATGTATCTGCGCTGCAGCTGTGTAATTGTGCTGCCATCCTGACCAGATCACTCTTGGAAAAGACAGTTTGAATCTCAATGAGTTTTATCTGGTAAATAATGGTTAAATAAATAAATAAAAAATAAGTAAATTGCTAGAGTGTAACATTGGGAGTAACTTGGGGTCACATGACCAGGCTTTTAGACCAGCTGACCCCACTCTGTCATATATACAGGGTAGCCTTTGATATTCCTAAGATACTGAGGAAGATGTAATATGAAACGTTTGTTTGTTCTTACAGTGAGCTGAATAAATGTCATGAAGGAGTTTCTCCTTGGACTTTTCTGAACAGTGTGCGAGTCTCTGACTTGTGGCCATGATTTCTACTTGATTAGAGATGAAGCACCTGTTTGAAATGACTGATTAGGACTGAATAAGGCGCAACAGTGTTTGGACTTTTGAATTTTTACTTCTGCAGTCACCATGGCAACATTGTTCTGTGTTGGATTGTTCATATCGTCTTGAATGTCGCTATTGCAAAAAGTACCTCCAGCTGTCATGACGTCATTTTAAGTCTGTAGCCTCATTTTAAAGTGTAATATAGTAGGAGTTTGTCAGATAAACCCATGGCTCCTGAAAAAGCTTCGTTTTTTGGATTGAATTTTGTAGATTCAATTTTGTTTCAGTTTCTCCTTGATAACAAGTTGTGTGTGTACCCACTGTATGATACTTAGCATGTATTCATGAGGCATGGCGGTTTAAAAAGATAGTACACTGTTGTCTTTCACTTAGCGATTCTCATGCAGATTTCAGAAGCTTCACAGCCTTTTAAATGCTCACTGAACCCAACTGAAGCATCTATTTCATATTTCTGTTAGCATGTCACCACAAAGTTAGTCACGCTAACTTTGATATAATTGGCTGTCTCCTCTGTCAGCGGACTGTAAAATGGAGAAAACTGATAAGTTTGAAATGGAAACAGGCGTGTAGAGCGGCACTGCTGAGTCCTGCAGACAGGGAACGTCGCAGCATTAATATTTCAGCATGCTAACGCTGAATGATTTGCTTTAAGGTGATAATATTAACTTATTCCTGCTCCAAAGACAAGGAACAATCACAAAATTAGACAAAAAGTCTCATCAAAATGTGTGTTTCTGGTAAAGGTGAAACTGATTTTTTTTTTTTTTTTTTTTTTTTTACACGTTTTATCATCTTAACTATTTCTGAGCCTGTCATCCTTTCCTAGTCATAGCATCATTTAAGAAAACTATGACAGCAGAAGCTGAATCTGACTTCAACATGTGTGGAAAACCACATGTTGCTTCACATGATGTGAAGAAGACATGCTGCCTTCAGATGCTGAACAGGAGAATGGAACAACATGCTGACTAACCTGAACACGTGTTAGCTAAGATTGACGTGTTTCCACCTTTAACAGCATCTGTTTGCACTGCTAATCAAAGTGTATTTGTGACCATTTTGTCCACACTGTCGTTTTGGTTCTCGCTGTCTGATTGACGTGTTCAGATCGTTCCAGATGAATCTTAAAATGGTGTGAAAACATTCTACAGTGAAGGTGCTTCATCCGACCCATCCCATCCCACGTGGTCGAGAGGTACCCTTGTAAAAACCTTTTCAGAATGCCCACACTAGAAAGTGGTGGTGAGGGAGTGTTGTATGTATGTGCGTGTGTGTGTGTGCACGCGCATGCATCTTTGTTTTTGTAATCTCAAAGTAAGTACCGGAAATGCTGTATTAGTGGGCGGAGCCTTTATTTACATCAACTGCGGAGAGAACCAGGCCTATATAGGAGACAGGCTTTTATCTCTAACTAATGCAGCGCCCGTTGAAAACATGCCTGTTTGGATCAGGCCAGGCTTTACGCTGCAGCCTGCCATTAGTGTCCGTGGAGCGGAGCATATGCTGCCACATCCGCAGCGTATCCTGTCGTGTGGACTACTTTTTACTGGCACAGCTCAATTTGAGAATCGCTCATCCAAACAACTTCACACATGACACTGCACGTCCTTGGGTCCTGAGCAATAAACCTGNTCGCTCATCCAAACAACTTCACACATGACACTGCACGTCCTTGGGTCCTGAGCAATAAACCTGCTGCATTTAAACTTCAAACAGAGCCGTGTTCTAGAGATGTTGGTGCCACAGATGGACAGACGGACGGACAGACAGAGATTTCTGGATTTAAGGACAGATTTTGCTGATGGACAAACCCATAACTGCATAAAAAACACACCTCCACAAAGGAGAAGATGTCAGTGTGAACACGCCTCCAGGAGCTTTTAGAAAGCTTCATTTTCAGCCACTTTTCCTGGTTGGTGGTAACAGCGGCTCCATGTTTACGGCTTTGTTTCACATTGAACCGGTCGTGTCTTCTGGCTGGAGGGACGACGGCTGGAGAGGTTTTTAAGTGGTTTGGTATCAAACATGGCTGCTGTCATCTGGTGGCAGCAGCAGATTAATTCATAGTTCCCTGGACCAGGAATAGACAAACACCAAACCCCCTTTATATGAGACCGCTTTTATTTCATCCTACTGACTCCGCCCCCCGGCTATTATTACGTACCAGCCGGTTTTTAATAGAGAATTTATGGTAATCATTTAAATGGGGAAAAAAGATGTACTTTTAAAAGACATTCTTTTATTTTAGGAGAGGGGAGGGATTATTAAGAAGGAATTGTGTGTCTGTGTATTTTTGTGATCTCCATTCGATTACAAACGGTGATATAAATGGGGATAAGGGGGCACAGTTTCATTTTCTCTTCTCTCCACAGAGCTGGAACACAGTGATGGAAAGTAAAAGCTTCTCCATTTGACACCTCACCACACCTGTCCAGTCCCTGGTGAAGCGGGCATGTCTATCAGAGTCACAGAGTCTGAGAGTTACAAATTTTGATGGACGCAGACCCTCCCTGAACTGACTGGTGGAACGGGGTTTTACACCGCCTTCTGACTCTCCGACAGGCATGTCACAGGAAGCAAACTGCAGCTTTAACTCCTGCACGTGCTCTTTAAAGAGGATTAATGTGCATTTTCTATATGAAATAAAACAAAGATTAAAACAGGGTTTAACCTGTGAAGCAGTCAGAAGCAAAGCTGCATATAAAGGAAATGAAAAGCATTTCTTGCTATGTACCGTGGGGTAATTTGGGATTAAAAATGCATTTTAGCTGTAAATAAATAAATAAATAAGGTGAGGAAAAATACAAAACAAAAAAATAAAACCTCTAAAACTCTCTTATCAATTTGAACATGTTTGATTTTTGTTGCAAACAGACCTCACAGTGACCTGGAAAGCTTAAAAAATACATTGTACAAAGCATCTGTACGCCTTGTTGAATTTTAAATGCATCATTGTCATGCGACGCATTACTCTCCTGACCACCCGTTGCCTAGGGGATATACTACTGCATATATAAAATCACAGAAAAGCCCATTTTTCTACATCCCTGGCTGTGTTTCACCTCACCATCTACAATTTATGAGTTACGACTGAAAATGTTTCAGTCTTTTCACATTTCCTGCAGAACATGTTGGAGTATTTGGATCTTGGCGTGTAAAAATGAATGTTTCCTCGGCCTGTAATGATCTGTAGGGGAGAATCTTTATGGAAGCATTTCTTCTGATGCATTATTCACCCACAGATGAAAAGCGGAGAGCCTATGCATGCCTTACCATCAGCCAACAATCTGAATCCAAGTCACATCCTGGTGTCAAACACGGCAGATGCAGCCCGTGTCAGAGAATACGGGCTGTGAGTCATCAGCTGGACGCCTTTTCTCGTCTTCGCCACGGAATTTAACAGGAAATCATTTAGAAGGCTCTGTTAAAAAGGCACAACATGGCTCTGAAGGCCAAGCAGAAATTATTCAGCAAGAGAAAAAGCAGAATGTTTGTTTTCGGAGACCTTCGACAGAGCTGAAGTCTCACGATGAAAACACACTTTAGCAACGGTTAATGCAGGGGGAGGGGGAGGTGGGAAGGAGAAAGAAATAAGGAGAAATAATTAAGAAAAGACAAGCAGAAGAAGAGAAATGCAAAGGGAAAAGAAACAGAAAACAGGAAAAAACAATACTAAAAGTAAGAAGGGGAAAAAGGAAATAAGCAAGGAAATGAGAAGAAAGCAGGAAGTTAGAAAATAAGGGAGGAAGTACAAAAGGATAGAAAGAAGGAAATTTGGAAGGAAACAAAAGCCAAAAGATGATGCATCAATTTTCCCACATCATCAATAGAATGTTGTGTTATGGAAAAATTGATATCTACACTTATTCCGGGTTTGTAGATCACACAACTCTTTATTAACATGTACACAGGAAGCAAGTCAACAATACCATCCAGCCCTCAGCCACTTTCGTCTGTCCCAAACAGCTTCAAAGATAAGACTCCTCTCACCTCCTTAATATACCTTCATTTCTGCTAAGCACTCATCCCTCCCTTGCCTGTTGGGCCTGCCATCACCACATCTTCACCACCAAGTCTCCAGCTGCTAAGTACCTTAGAGGACCTTAAAGGACCCTCATACAATTTGCTACCTGACGGGTCATGAGACGGTCACTACTGAACAACTGGCTTCTGGATGTAGTAAGAAGCTTCTTGGCCTCTGGACTTCAGCTGGTGGTGTTAGATCGTGGTATGACAGCTCAACTCCTCAGGACAACCATACACAAAGATGCTACTGTGTCTGTATGGGACTGACAAAAGAATATAAATGAATACACGTTGTTGTTAATGGTGATACACATTGTGTAAATCAAAATCATGCAAACATATCAATCAAAACATATGAATCAATCAATATTCATAATCAACACATCAATCAATGCACCAGGTTACATAGTTAAAGAGTACATTCAAATTTTCACTCAGTTGTTCCTGTCAGAGCCTCCAGGTTTGGAAGATAAATACTGGTGCCGTACGTTGTAATTTCTAGTCTTGCTGAAAATGAAGATGTTGGTCACTTGATCAGTTTGTACTCGAGGTTTTTCCTAACCCTAACCCCCTAGCCCTTTTATAAGGCCACTTTATCCAGGAAAACGTGAGTATACAGGAGGTTTAAATGCAAAAACACTGAATAGCAGGACAGACATGGAATAATATGAGCATATACCAACATAAATGACTATGTTGTGGGAAAGGGTGGAGGCCAGGACGCCTCTCTTGACTCCTATGACTGTGCACCGTAAACCTGATGTGGAAAAATAAACTAAAAATTCTACGTAACCTAACCCTAACCCTAGGATGTTGCTGTTCCCTGTCACAGCCTCCAGGTTTAGAAGGTAAATGTTGGTGCCGTACATTGTAATTTTTAGCCATGCTGAAGATGAAGATGTTGGTCACTTGGATCAGTTTGTGCTAGAACTTTTCACAGGATCCACTTTGTTCCTTGGAAGCAGGTCCGTCCAAAAACTGAGTCGATCCAAGTGGACATGTCATAATCATTGCAGGAGAAAATGTAAAGAAAAGCTGCTGGTTACTTGGTGATGTTGGTGTTCTATCTCCGTTAGGGTCCGTTCAGATCGACCACATTTTGGATCGGGTCTAATTATCCTTGGGCTTATTTTGGGTTCCATCCAACTGTCCTCTGACCCCTTTCAGGTCAGGTCTCTTTTTTTTAAAAAAAAACTTAATTTATGCATATCGAGTTCGGGTAGGTTTGGAAATAGTTATTAATTGGAACATTTAACCAGCAATTTAAAGCTTTTTTTATACATTAGACTTTTAAATAGCATCATTTTAAAAGTGACTAAAACTAATTACTTTATAAAGTGTTTTTTTTTATATAACATACACTTATTAATTAAAGGACCATACCGGCCATTTTGCATGTTTGAGCCTAATATATTCAATTTTCCTACAGGTAACGTTACTGACAATCATTTCCCNCATTTTGCATGTTTGAGCCTAATATATTCAATTTTCCTACAGGTAACGTTACTGACAATCATTTCCCAAAGCATACTGCTGGAATGGAGAATTAAAACTGTTTTTCCTACCTTCCAGACCTCCATTGGTTTCAGTTCATTCTGCTATTAAAATCAACTTGTTGATACTTGAAACGTTCTTGGGATAGGTAATCCATCATCACCAACAAGACGTGTATTCAGGGTTTTTTTTAAGTTTCATTTAAGTGCAATAAAAAGTGCGGAGTGAATGTATACCTCCACCGGGGAATAGAGTCCCAAAAGAAGACCTGCGTTTATGGAAAAATTTAAAGGACTGTGACTTCATAAGGCTGTGTAACNGATTAAGAGATTTTACAAAATATCAGGAAAGCTGAAATACGGTTTTATCCTTTGGTAAATGATTGTTAGTAACATAACATGTATGAAAAGTGAATATATCAGGCTCAAACATGCAAAATGGATGGTATGGTCCTTTAAGTAAACTCCATCTTTGCTTAGAAGTTGGAAACATATCAATCTTAGCTAACATGTTCAGATGAACATGTGATCAGGTTAGCGTGTGCTTGTATGTTGTCTGCATGTAGCTCCATTCTCCTGTTCAGTGTGTGAAGGCAGCACGTCTTCTTCACATCATGTGAAGCAANTGTAGCTCCATTCTCCTGTTCAGTGTGTGAAGGCAGCACGTCTTCTTCACATCATGTGAAGCAACATGTAGTTTTCCACACGTTGTCATTAAGTCAGATTCAGCTTCTGCTGTCATAGTTTTCTTGCTTTATAGATAAAATGATGAAGATATTCTTTCTCCGCCCCCAGACATTTCTGACCAATGAGCAGAGAGAGTGTTGTTCACATGATTCTTGCTGATATATTTTGGTTCATTGGATTTTTTTTTCCTGTGTGAAACTGAACCAAATCAAGTTGGAAATGCAGCATTATAACACTTTAGTCCCTGATTTAGACCAGAGCAAACAGACTACAGGTCTAAAAACACCCTCAGAGCAAGTATGGATAATCTCTCGCACAATTCTCATAATTCATCAGAAAATTTGACTTTGAATGAAGTGGGGACGAGCTCTCATCAGTAGTGAGCGATTTGCGATAAGACATGTCAGGCCCACCTGACCTCTAAAAATAAAATCAGTCTCTTTTGTAACTAAAGGCACCTCGAAAGCATTAAAATGCAGCTGATTTAGGACTTCATCCCTGAGCAGGAAAACAGCGAGAAAAGCTGTTATGTTGTCACATCGTCTGAATTATTGGGATATCATACGAGTACCTCGTAAATGTTCTCTGTCAATACACCCAAGCACAGGAGAGGTGATGGGGATATATAAGTAAAAAAAAAAAAAAAAAAGCCTCTCTCAGGCCCAGTGAATTGGGATTAAATGTTCCCTCTGAAGTACAGACCATATCCATGCTGATTCTCCAGCCTCTGAGTTGGAAGTTTTCTTTCTTTTACAGCTGTGGCTTTATTGGATTTCCTCTGAGTTTCTCCAGTAGCTATAAAAGCTGTTTAAACTTGCAAAAGAACAAAGCTGCATAACTTGACGTCTGGACATAAAGAGCAGGATATGAGACATGATATGTTTACTAGGCATGGGCAATATAGCTTTAAAATTGTATGATGTCTTCACATATTTCCATATTCGATATGATAGGAACAATATAGCACTGAACAGTGTTTTATTTGTGATTGTAGAAGTAAGCAATACTGCAAACTGTAACAACACGAGTAAAAATTAGTGTAAAAGTAGGTTTCCCTTCAGTAAAAGTATACATAATAGTTTAGGTTATAAACAATACAAAAAAAAAAAAAAATGNAAAAAAAAAAAAAAATGTGAACAAAAACAAAAGGGATGCCAATCAAAAGTTACCATGTGTGAAACCGTCACAGATTAGAGCTACAGGTAACACGCACTAACACGCATAAACAAGCACACACTCCATGGTTGAGGTAAAGGACTCAACTGAAGTTAGCGTAGCTGCTAAGCTAACACTGTTCATACATTGGCAGCAGAGCATCTTTGAAAAAGATTTCCTTGTCAGGATGTTGTATCTTGGCTCAAACTTTTTAAAAGTCTCTTAAAACTTCTTTTTCTACCGTTTGGACTGGTGTCATAACTTTAGAGACAAAAATTCACCACTTTGCTAATTTCACCCCACCGTTAGCTTTTCCTGTCAATGCAGCCTCAAGGGGGCACAAGCCAGTGTCCTCCTTGTGCCGGTCCCAAGCCCGAATAAAT
>VXCM01005954.1:11815-36251 GCA_014773175.1 Lucifuga dentata
TTTTTTTTTTTTTTTTTAATTTATTGAATCATCACTTTGGGTTTGGATAGAAAAGTGTAAAAAAAAAAAAAGAAAGAAAAAAAAAGTCTATTTCCAAAGGAATTAAAGGTGTCACATCCCTAATTAGCCAAGAGATAATTTGTTGATTATGTTTCCTTTAGGCAAGGCAAATCTTTTTTCGATAAAAATCAACTCGTAATTGTTTATGTAATAGTATTATGACATATTGAGCCACGCAGAGATAATGCCCACAGTCTGTGTCCCTGCGTCCCGTTTTACAGCCGTTCAACACGAAAGGGGGCCCCGGACGTCCACCATCCGCAAACAGGTCGCCCTATATTTCCGGGGTCACAAAGAGGTGAACGGAGCATCGACCCATTTCCCGGGATCCTCTCTGCCGGGACCCCCCTTCTTCACCACGGTCACGCAACTGGAGCCACACAACCTGGAGATGAGCACGGTAGCTACCACACCGGAGAGACAGGCCGTCGTGGGTCTGGCACAGCCCACGCCGAAGGTACTTTTTTAACCATTAAAGTACCGTTTTTGCACTATAATTTAACTATCAGGATACACACACACACACATCTATATGTATATAGGTATGTGTATATATATATATAGAGAGAGAGAGAGCGAGAGAGAGAGAGATAGATAGATAGATAGATAGATAGATAGATAGATAGATAGATAGATAGATAGATATCTCTCTCTTACTATTTGTATTGTAGTCATGTAAAATGCTGTTGTAGGATTTTTTTTTCCTGTAAGGGTTAGAAGTTGACATTCTTGTCAAGATTTAGCAGCCTGCACAGCCACAAATCCGCCAATAAGATTTTTCCAGGCTAAATCCACAAGCAGCACTAATACTTATAAAAGCAGGTGCTGGGACTTGGAATTTGACCTCTGCTGCCCACCGTCCTTCTCTGTTTCATTATAACACAATATATGATGATGATGATGTTGATGATGATTTCAACCATTGCCCTCTAGTATCCTCATGAGGTCAGCGGCACCCCCATGTTTCTCTACGAGGTCGCCACGGAGTCCGTGTGCGAATCGGCGGCGCGCCTCCTGTTCATGAGCATCAAGTGGGCAAAAAGCGTTCCCGCGTTTTCCACGCTCCCGTTATCTGACCAGGTATGCAGATACATGAGGGTAAAGAGAAGAGGAAAGTTTAACCGTGCGTAAAGGGAACTTTTAACAAGGCCACAGCTGAGTTTTACGCATGAGATGGAATCGTCTTTTAAAAGTAATTCCTGTTTGGAATGATTCCTCTTTGCAGCTGATTCTGCTGGAAGACGCCTGGAGGGAATTATTTGTTTTGGGCATCGCGCAGTGGGCCATTCCCGTGGACTCCACGACCCTTCTTGCAGTTTCTGGTATGTACGTGGCATCAGAAAGCTTATCTGTGGAATATCTGGCCTCATAAACCCAGATGGAAAAGCGCGTTAGTGGAGCCCATTAAGCTGATTAACCGTGAGCCTTTTATTTATTTATTTATTTTAACGTACAGGCATGAACGGTGAAAACACGGAGTCTCAGCGGATGAACAAGATCATATCCGAAATTCAGGCTCTTCAGGAGGTGGTCACCCGGTTCAGACAGATGCGCCTCGACGCAACCGAGTTCGCCTGTTTGAAATGCATCGTGACGTTCAAAGCCGGTGAGTTTAACGCTTCTGTGAAGATGAGAAGAGCTTCCATTAAACCGATCCCGGTTCAGAGCCCGGCCCCCCCCCCCCCCCNCCCCCCCCGGCCACCCATGTAAACTGAAGGGTCGTGAATCTCCTCAGCTCCAAGAGGCGCTGCGCTGCCGCAGACACCCAAACCAGACCAGGAAGCGGAGTGAAATACTTCTTACAACGGACCAATCACAGGACGTTATTAATCATCTATGACGTCAGCACAAACAGCATTATTTTAATAGTCTAGTTAAAGTTCTGCCTGTTTCTGACATTCTTACAGTTCCGACGCATAGAGGCTCTGAATTAAGAAGTTTCCGCAACGCCAGCGCCATTGCTGCGCTACAAGACGAGGCGCAGCTCACTCTCAACAGCTACATACACACCAGGTGTGTGTATATATGTAGCCTATGTGTGTATGCATGTATGTATGTGCAAATATATGTATATGTATGTATGTGTATATATGTATGTGTATATACATATGCATGTGCATAAGTATGTACAAAAATATATGTATGTGTATGTATGTGTGTATATATATGTATGTATGTGTATGTATGCATATATGTATGTGTATATATATGTATGTGTATATATATATGTATATGTATGTGTATGTATGCATATATGTATGTGTGTGTGTGTATATATGTATGTATGTATGTATGTGTATGTATGCATATATGTATGTGTATGTATGTGTATATATGTGTATGTATGTGTATATATATGTATGTATGTATGTGTCTGTATGCATATATGTATGTGTATGTATGTGTGTGTATGTATATATATATATGTACAGTGCTGTGAAAATATTCGACCCCCTCCTGATTTCTTTTCTTTTTGTGTGTATTTCATATTAAACTGTTTCACATCTGCAAACAAAATCTAAGATAAAACAAAGCCAACCTGAGTAAACATAAAATACAGTTTTAAATGATAATTTTATTTATTGAAGCAAAAACGTTATGTAATACCAACTAGGCCTGTGTGAAAAAGTATTCACTCCCTTAGATACTACATCCAAAAAACTACTGAACTGCACTGATAACTGGCTGCAGCTGGACTAGACACACCCAGGCCTGATTACTAGCAGCCCTGTTCATCACATCATCAAACAGAACATTTTTACAAGCAGGAAGTTGCTAAAAGGTGTCACCAGCAGCACATGATGCCAAGATCAAAAGACGTTTCAGAAGAGATGAAGAAGAAGGTGGTTAAATATATCAGCCTGGAAGGTTCCAAAGCCGTTTCTGAGGCTTTGGGACTCCAAAGATCCACAGAGAGCCGTTATCTTCAGATGGAGAGAACCTGGCTCAGTGTGAACCTTCACAGGAGAGACGACCTTCAAAACTCCTCCAAGAGCAGCGACGACTCATCCAGAATGTCAAAAAGAGCCAAGGAAACATCAAAGGACCTGCGGGCCTCTCTCATCTCAGGAAAGGTCAGAGGTCATGTCTCTTCTATTAGAAAGACACAGGCTATAAATGGCCTCCATGGGAGAGTGGTGAGGTGAAAGCCACGGCTAACCCAGAAGAACATGAAGGCTCGTCTCAGTTTAGCCACAACACACCTTGATGACCTCTGACCTTTTGGAGAATGTTCTATGAGCAGATGAGTGGAAAGTGGAACTGTGCGGAAGACAGGGGGTCCTGGTACATCTGGCATCAACCAATCACAGTGTTCCACAATAACACCATACCTACGCTCAGCATGGAGGTGGTAGCGTGATGATGGGGGGTTGCCTTGCTGCTTCAGGGCCTGGACAATTTGCCATGATTGAGGAAACATGAATTCTGTTCTCTAGCAGAGAATCCTGAAGGAGAACGTCAGGTCATCAGTCTGTGATTTGAAGCTCAAACTGGGTTCTGCAGCAAGACGATGATCCAAAGCATCAGAGGAAGTTCATCTCTGAATGGATCAGAAGTAATAAAATTAAAGTTTTGGAGCAGCCTAGTGAAAGTCTGGACCTGAACCCCATTGAGATGCTGTGGAGGACCTGAAAAGAACAGTTCATGCTAGAAACCCTCCAATGTGGTGACACTAAAGCAGCAAAGAAGAACAAAACAAACAAAATTCACCACAGCCATGTCAGAGATGATCTCCAGTTATCAGAAGCATTTAGTTGCAGTTGCTGCTGAAGTCACAACTAGCTGTTAAGTTCAGGGAGTGATTACTTTTTAACACGGGTCTAGCTGGTATTACATAACCTTTTTGCTTCAATAAAAACAATTATTTAAAACTTGTATTTTACTAGGTTGCCTTTGTTCTATGTTAGATTTTGTGTGAAGATCTGACACAGTTTAGTATCAGATACACACAAAAAGAGAAGAAATCAGGAGGGCGTTGAATAGTTTTCTCACAGCACTTCATGTATGTATATGCATGTACCAGTTATATACAGTACACAGAGATGTGTGTATGCATGTGTCAATCTTTGTCTCTTTTTACCTTTCTATCCCTCTCTCACTATCATCTACAGGTATCTATCCTCTATCTTGTATATCTCTCCTCTCCTTATTTCTCTCTCTCTCTCTCTATTGGTCACTCCTATCTATCACTCTTTATCTATCCCTTCTCTCTTTTTCAATCAATCAAGCTATCTACCTACCTACCTATCCATCGGCCCCCTCTCTCACTCAATCTCTTTCAGTATCTCTCTCTCTCTCTCTCCACACGCTTTAGGCACATGTTGCTCCTGCAGGTTAACTATTAGTGATACACTCAGACAAACAGCTGTTTTACATAAAATTACAGAGGACACAAATGAAGAAAACACACTTATCATACAGTTAATTGAGCAAAACAACCACCATGGCTTCTCCAGTTTTACCACTGAGATGTCTGCTAATTGGAAAGGGCACCAGAACACAGGACAGGAGATGCAAAGTCATTTGGAAAGCTGTTTTTCACTCCTCTGGTGTGTCTCTCAGGTATCCGACTCAGCCATGCCGCTTCGGGAAGCTGCTGCTGCTCCTCCCGGCGCTCCGCTCCGTCAGCCCATCCACCATAGAGGAGGTGTTCTTCAAGAAGACCATCGGCAACGTGCCCATCACCAGGCTCCTCTCCGACATGTATAAGTCCAGCGATATATGAATACTCGCCTGGAAATGATATGAGCAAAAACAAAAAAACAAAACAAAACAAAAAAAAAAACAAAAAACAAAATACACGAGCCTCACCGAGCAGCCCAGAGCACAAACATCTCACAAATCGCCCAAACTCACCAAGTAGCCTGTTAACCGTTGGCTTTAGAGTTAAGGATTAGAAACGTTCATTCTAGGTTTGCCTGTACGATAACGTAGGCTAATGCAACCGAAACAGAAAAAAAAAAGACTCTGGAGGACAACCGAGACTAAAGAAATCTTTACCTTTAAGACGTTTGAGTGTCTGTAAGACCAATCAGCTTAATAACCAATTCAAGAATTTCGTTGCTGCATTCGATCCCGATGGAGGAAACCAAAAAAAGACCACGCATGCCTGAGTTTTCATCCCTCCGACGCTGAAACCAAACACATGGAGGCGTTGACTCTGAGGAAGTGACAGAAAAAAGACTTTTAAAGGACATGCTGGCGTATAAAAGTCCATCCATCTGAAGACGGTGTGTGTGTTTAAGTATTTGTGTTGTGTTGCGTTCGAGGCACAGCATAGTTTAGGTCAACTCTGTGAAGTTACACACTAACACTGGATAAATTATAATATTCAGCACTTGGAACTGTTTTCGTGGCCTGTGACGAGTTTATTGTGTTCTATATATTTGGAGTTATAACTGTTTTAGAGTTGTAACCAGGAAATAAAACAACACAGTGGATGAAATTGATTTTCATAGATATAAAAATGACATTTGCATAATTGCGAAACGATTCTGATTTCAAACACAGGTTGATCGTGTTCGATGACAAATGCAGCCTGAAGAAGTCAATAATTTGATAAGATTTCCTGACGTGAGTGAAGTTGGCCCCCAAATAAATGCAAAACTCCCAAAAATAGTCTCAGTCATTTGTGCTGCTTTAATTTTTTTTTAAATGTTAAAAAATATTCTATAGGTCATTCTGAGATCAATCAGCACACCAACCTCCTGCAAATTGACCCAAAATGATCTTGTTTTTCTGTGCTGGTTTGCCATTAAAAGTTTCATTAGTGCTGCTACATTTTTTTATTTTTTTGGATAATAAAACTTTTATTTTAGGCGATGACATCACCAAACAACCTATAAAACATTCTTTAATATCTAAAGAAATTAAAGTAGCACAACGACTGAGACCATTTTCTCTGAGTGTTTCGTTAGTTTTGGGGCTAACTTCACTAAGGCGATTTCCTTTAAAGGACCATACCATCCATTTTGCATATTTGAGCCTTATATATTCAATTTTCATACGTTACGTTACTGACAATCATTTCCCAAAGATAATCCGTATTTCAGCTTTCCGGATAGTTTGCAAAACCTACATAAAATACGTAAAATTATTAAGTCATGGTCATTAAAATTTTTCGATACACAGTTCTTCTTTTGGGACTATATTCCCTGGTGGAGGCATACATTCACTCCACACTTTTTATTGCGCTTAAATGCTAAAATTATGTAACTTCTAAAAATCATGATGGATGACCTATCCCAAGAACGTTTCAAGTATCAACAAGTTGATTTTAATAGCAGAATGAATTGAAACCAGTGGAGGTCTGGAAGGTAGGAAAAACATTTTTAATTCACCGTTCCAGTAGTATGCTTTGGGAAATGATTGTCAGTAACGTTACATGTATGAAAATTTAATATATTAGCTTCAAACATGTAAAATGGATGGAATGGTCCTTTAAGAAACAGCCTCTGTTCTATATAAGGACAGTTTTCATTGGCATAAAATGTTCAGTCTTAGGAAATTAACTATTTATTAAATAATTAATGTAATAACTTGAAGATAACTGCAGAAATCTGTTATATCTGGACGTTCCTCATTGGCTCCTGTCAGAGCTTTTATTATCTGATGATGGAGGACAAATTTACTGTATCAGTTACATGTGCAGGTCGAACATGTAAATCATCCACAAATGACAACAAATGCACTTATTTAGTGCATTTAACCTGTTTTATTGGAAAATTCTTAAAATAAACAAAAATGGCACAGCAGTATACAAATCTCAAAATGCATATAGCCAGTAGAAATACTGCAGCTCCCTCTGTGTGTGTGTGCGTGTGTTTATTCTCAGATGCTGGCTGGTTTTCACACACATGCTTCTATCTGAAGAGAGGACCTGCTAGACATAATTTTTAAATGTGTGTGTGTATGTGTGCATGTGTTACTTCCTACACATGGTGAGCAACATGCCAATATCTGATATACCATGAAAACGCCATGGGTCTCTACAACGTTCATTTAATGTTACTATATATAAAGGAATATATTTGAGACGTACTAAATGATAAATACATTATATACGTTAGTGGCATTTCCAGACATAAAGAGAAATGATTGTGACTCACTTTGCACCACGACTTACGTGCTGAACGTTACCAAATCCAATTAAAAGGTGAACACAAACACCAATCAGGGTCACTAATTAAACAAAGAGGCGGTGAATGATGACATGGGAAGTGCCTGCGTGCATGTGTGTGTGTGTGTGTGTGTGTGGCGGAGGAGGAGGGGGCACTGAAATGCTTATTGTCTGAGAGAAACCTGTAATAGTGATGAGAGCTTTGGGATGTGGGACAAAGCTGGGCTGAGCAGACCCGTGCCGGCTTTAGGCCTGTCTGATTTTGGATGGGGTGTAGTTCTTGTCCACAGATTCGTCCTGAAGAAACATGTGCAGGCATCGCTCGTTCTGCGCCAGAGGATGACCGGCCACTCTGAAACACATCAGACCACAAAGTCAAGTTTATTTACGCAGCCCAATATCACGTATAATGGCTTGTCGATGGTTCCCGATCCAATCCAGGCTCTCTAAGATGAAAAAAAAAATCTCCCTAGAAAAATGTATTACATAAGGAAATAAAATGGAAGAAACTTCGGAAGAGGCGATTCGAAGAGAGATTTCCTCTCCTCAAATGGCTGAGTGGTGCAATAGGAAACATAAGTGGGGAATCAGACAAATTATAGATACAAAAACATGAGACATTAAAATGCATATGAAAGATATAAAGTAAACAACAAGAAAACCATTTAAATATAAAACAATGCAAATGTAAGAAAGAAAAAGGCGTTTGTGCACTGAGTCGAGCTGTACAAAGACAGACGCCACATTGTCCTCACACTAAAACAAAAGACACAGAGAAGAGGAGCAGGAAGAGAAAGAGGAGGGTCAATATGAAAGAATTTTTTTTTTTTTTTANTTTTTTTTTTTTTTTATGTGACAAATGTGTGTGTGTGTGTGTGTGTGTGTGTGTTGGGGGGGTAATTAGCAGAAATGATAGAAAACTGGAAAATGAAATGTGTTTGGGAATCATTTGAAATGGGGCAGGGAATTAGTTAAAGGACCATACCACCCATGTTGCATGTTTGAGCCTAATATATTAAATTTTCATACATGTTACGTTACTGACAATCATTTCCCAAAGCATACTACTGGAACAGTGAATTAAAAATGTTTTTCCTACCTTCCAGACCTCCACTGGTTTCAGTTCATTCTGGTATTAAAATCAACTGGTTGAAACTTGAAACGTTCTTGGGATAGGTAATCCATCATCATGAACAAGACGTGTATTCAGGTTATTTTTAGAAGTTACATAATTTTAGCATTTAAGCACAATAAAAAGCGTGGAGTGAATGTATGTCTCCACCAGGGAATATAGTCCCAAAAGAAGACCTGTGTTTATGGAAAAATTTAAAGGACCGTGACTTCATAAGGCTGTGTAACTATTAGCAGGAGAAACATGGATTTTTAAGGTGGGTGTATCACTTGAATATTTGATTCTGAAAGATTAAGAGATTTTGTAAAATATCAGGAAAACTGAAATACGGTTTTATCCTTTGGGAAATGATTGTCAGTAACGAAACATGTATGAAAATTGAATATATTAGGCTAATATGTAAAATGGGTGGTATGGTCCTTTAACATTACATTAATTCTGTTACCAATGCAATGCTCGATGACATCATGGTTAAATAACATGGGACATCAATGATGGGGCGATATTTTGTTTAGAACAGGTAATTCCAGGAAAAACAACTCCCGTATAATGATATCGAAATGAAGTTAAGCTAAGTTTTTATGATGTTTTTTCCCCTGACATCTTTGCACGCTGGTATGATTTTCTGAAATAAACCTGAACATTAAAATCACTTCCGTTCCATTGTAACTTGTTGAGGACAGTGTTTTCCTCTTTCAAAGCTACTTTGACATCAGGCTTTCGGAGCGTCCCTTCAGATGATGCAGACGATCTTAACGAGAACGAGCCAGCGCACCTGAGACCCCGAAACATCTCATTTCTCCATGACACTGTGCACAGCTTAACTTTTAATGGGAAATATTTCAGATGAATGATGAAGCTCGGGGAGGCGATCAAGGTCAAACAACATGACCTCCTCAAAGCGACCTCATTCAACCGTTTCACGGAGTGAGTCCCTGCCGTGAAAATCAAAAAAAAAAAATTCAGCATTTCAACAAGAAGACCCTCCCGAGAGTGCATACCTCTGCCAAGGCCGACAAATTCCCAAATAAAAAACAACCTTTTTTTAAAAAATAAAAAAGAGCTAAATTTGATTGAAATTGGCCCAATAACAGTTGATTTTATAGACTAAAAATTACTTCTGGATCCTGGATTCAGAATGATCTGGATCACTTCTTCCTCTCGATATTCTCTATATGTCCCTAAATTTCATCCAAATCTGCCCATAACTTTTCGAGATGTTCTAACAAACAAACACTGATTACATAACCTCCTTATAAGCAGGACGGTGCATCACAAACTCAGTTTGTAAGCAAACATTCCACCATTCACTGCACTGTTTGCTGGTTATGAGGTTTGAGTTGTGGTGTTCCCGCTAACATAACTCTAACGGGGAAACGTAATTACACCGTATTTCTGTTTGCTCATCCAGGACAACATTTCCATGATAGATCGCAAATCAGAGTCAATCATAGTTTTCAGAAAAACAAACACAACGTAAAAATCTTTACCTGCTTCATTTATTAAGGTACAATTCCACAAACAACGTTGTAAGACTAACGGGGATGCTCTCAGGCCTGGAAATTAAAAGAGTGGGAAAGGAAACAAACAAACAAACTCAAACTCTCTCTCTCTTACACTCACACTTACTGAAATGGGTTGTGTGTGTGTGTGAGGTGGGGGGGGGTCATGGATGATATTGGTTTCCATGATAACATCGCAGGCCAGTTACTGTGTGTGTGAAACTTAAACATTCTATTAAAAAAATACATGTGATTAATTCATATGAATTATGGTTATTTTTGCTGTGGAATCATGGGCGGGGCCACAGGTATATTTTAGGGGACTGTGTAGAGAACAACTTCCTCTATGGGACAATTAAGACACATCGTGGGGCCAGTAAACTGGTTTAACCTGCTGTGTACTTTTGTTGTTTTGTGCATATTCTTGGATTGTTCTTGAGCTGTAAATATGTTTTGAGCACTGTTTTGGGATTTTTAGCACTGATGAATCACCTCTGCGGTACTCTGACCTTTCTGTGACCCTCCACCACCAGGCATCCTACTTTAACACTGAGGAGCGGATACCGCACGAGCAAATCTTGAGGCCTGTTTCCTTTTGGAGTGGAGATGGAAGTGAGGATGTGCCGGTCCCTTCTTACCTGAAGTACGTTTAAAAGCCTAATCAAAAACTGATGTCTCTCCTCCTCCTCGCTTGTTTTGCAGTGACAATCATGTTTACCATTTGAAAAGATTCCCTCTTCACAATGCTCTCAATCACAGATTAAACAAACCACAACGGCCAAAATTAAGGCTGAACAATGATATGATCAACAGCACTTTCATTCATAAGAAACAACACGTTTTCGCCTCCTTAAAAAAATATGTATTTATGGATTTTTAATTTTCCCGACTGTCTTTGCGCACTTAATATTCTAACAGGAAACACTGATGCATTTGCACATGAAACAAAGATAATGGCCCAAGTCTGCAATCAAAGCAAATAATTACAGTCACACTGTAACTTTTATTGTTCGGCGGCAGAAAATGAGGATGCGCTGGATCAAAAATAAGCAGGGGTGCACACAGCATCCCTCGTGGTACCATGCGCTGTAATTTGAGCTGCAATTATCATAAATTACACATCAACAATAAAACAAATGTGGGAAAAATTATGTTGTGGGGGAGCGCACTTGAATCCTCTTTGGTTCTTCTTGTCCATTACAAGGTAATTATGAGAGAGAATTAAGGAGGAGAGTGGGAGAAAGACCTACATTCTCTGACGGTTCAGTTTGTTAACAACATGAAGAGAAGTGAAAAAGTTGAATCTGATTATTGCACAAAGTGTTTCGCCATTCGAGTTAAAATAACAAGAAGCTGCAAATGGCCATGATGCAATTGAATATTTTTTTTTAATGAAAGGACCATTCCACCCATTTTACATATTGCAATTTTCACACAAGTAACTTTACTGACAATCATTTCCCAAAGCATACTACTGGAACGGTGAATTAAAAATGTTTTTCCTACCTTCCAGACCTCCATTGGTTTCAGTTCATTCTGCTATTAAAATCAACTTATTGATACCTGAAATGTTCTTGGGATAGGTAATCCATCATCACCAACAAGACGTGTATCCAGGTTTTTTTTTTAGAAGTTATGTAATTTTAGCGTTTAAGTGCAATAAAAAGTGTGGAGTGAATGCATGCCTCCACCAGGGAATATAGTCCCAAAAGAAGACCTGTGTTTATGGAAAAATTTAAAGGACCGTGACTTCATAAGGCTGTGTAACTATTAGCAGGAGAAACATGGATTTTTAAGGTGGGTGTATCACTTGAATATTTGATTTTGAAAGATTAAGAGATTTTGCAAAATATCAGGAAAGCTGAAATACAGTTTTACCCTTTGGAAATGATTGCTTTACGTGTATGAAAAGTGAATATATTAGGCTCAAACATGCAAAATGGCTGGTATGGTCCTTTAAAGCTCATGGTTAGGTAACGTTATAACAGAGAAGCTGGAAACACGTGGACAGGCTTACTTGTTGAGAAACTGCTCCAGACCCTGCCTCCGCTCCTCAATGAAGGAGTCGTCAAATATCCCATCATCCCCTCGGAACGGAAGTTGTCGGATAAGAGCTTTTCCTGGGAGAGGGGGGACGACCACCTGGGACGGAGGGGAAAAGGAGTTACATGGAAAATTTGTTAACCAGGGTTTTAGCATTGAAACTCGGAGAGTAAAAACCAAAACCTAAAAAACAAAGAACACAGACAACATGTACTGTAGCACAAATCTAAACCACACAAAAGATCATTTTCAAAAGATCAGTTTTCTGGACTCCTTTTAAAGGTCACGACCTTCCCTGCAAACCAAAAACACTCCACATGCTCTCTGTTGGTTTGATGAAACAAACAATCAAGAGCCACTTCTTTGACTTCCCCTCAATGGCTCACCTTGCTCTCTCTCTCCAGCTCGGCTCTCAGCCACTCGAAGTCGCTGTACCGCCTCCGTACAGAAGACTCCTTCAGCTTGAAGATGGGTAGGTTGGTCTGTGGACACACATACACAACACACACGCGGCAGACGACTGTTACGAGTGTCAAATGCTGACATCTTTCTTGAAATACGGAAAATGGTCAGAAAAAATGTAAGTCACTTTTCAACTGAACATATTATTGGGATTTCCATGTTCTTACTGTCATTTAGCATCTACTCCAAAAACTTTACGATGCTTTAACGTGCACAAAGCATATTTGGCGGGATTCATATAAAATCACGGTAACTACGTGGTGTCACGCTAAATAAGCCTTGTGATAACCAAAGCCTGTTTGAAAAGCTTCTGTTGTCCTGTTCCCGACACGTTGCGGTAAGGTGCGCCACAGGTAACAGCCAATGAAGATCAGCGTAATAATGAGCTACATAGTAAATAACCAGGCTTTCTACAGCTTCATCTGCTGTCAAAACAAACTGACATGTTAAATCGATAAGGGAATACCCAAAGCCGAAAACCCAACAAATGTCTTTCTATGCCTGAAGCTGAAGCACCCGGGCGAATACAAGAAAGTCATAAGTCACATGACATGGACAGCCAATCAAATGATTTGACACACAAAACAATTACAATGCTAACTCAGTCAAGTTGTACTCCCTGTGACAGAAAAAGCAAACAAAATTAGCAAAACGGCGACTTTTTGTCACAATGTATGAACAACGTTAGCTTAGCCGCTATGCTAACTTCAACTGAGCTCTGTGCCTCAAACATGGACTTGTGGCGGATTTGGACATCAGAGCTTATTTAAGTTTAGCGTCATAGAGGCTAATTAGCTCTTGAGGTAAAACCTGCCTAAGATCAAATTTTACCACATCATTAGTCATCTTATTTGCTGATACCATTTATGTTTCATAATTTGAGTTACTAATTTAGTATTTACAATTTTACTGAAGGAAAACACTCTACTGTGCCTACTTTTTAATTTTATTTATTCATTTTTACTCATGTTGTTACAGTTTGCAGTATATTCACTTCACCAATACAACATTATTCATTCATGTGGTTGTTGCAATACCTTGAGATATTACGATATTATTTTAAGGCTTTATAACCTGTCATTCACCTTTTACTGTAGCCTGAAGTATCACTAGCTGTGATTACTGCAGTAGAATGTACCTTGAACTGGAACAAAGTATTGATCGTAGCCACGATATAAACTGAAATTATACAGCAGGAAATGGTAAGGAGCAATTGTGCCAACTTGAGGGAAAAAAGGTATAGTGAAATATTATTTGTGGTGGTTTTGGGCATGGCCTCGTGTTATCTACTCTGACTTTATTAAAAGGAAAAAAAAAGAGAGAGAAAAACAAAGACTTGTTCACATTGAAGTAAACTGAATAGGAAATTGAAAGTGGCCTCCAGGCAAAAAAAAGTTCACTCATGTTTTGCTCACCAAGGTCTATCGCACTCAGAATGTTTTGCTGTTGTGTGTGTGTGTGTGTGTGCACCATAATTCTAAATTGCTGCTGACAAGCACTTGAGAGTGAATTTCTTATTAAAAAGGAGAGATGTTTTGACATTGACAGAGAACATTGAAGCAAACAGCACATTAGACCACAATGCCAAACCTCTTCACTCGTCCTGACAGCACATGGCCGTCCCACGACAGCGTGCACACACACACAAGGAGTNACCTCTTCACTCGTCCTGACAGCACATGGCCGTCCCACGACAGCGTGCACACACACACAAGGAGTGGGAAAATGAACATTCGATTGGCAGGCCGCGTTCACAGAAGGTCAGAATTCATGGAAGAAGGAACCGCGAGAGCAAAGCGATCGAGCAAGTTGGCGCGGCGTGAATANAGAATTCATGGAAGAAGGAACCGCGAGAGCAAAGCGATCGAGCAAGTTGGCGCGGCGTGAATACGTGCGAGCGGCGCCGATCGATGAGCAGGGCGGCTGCGGCTGTGTGCAGCAAAAAAGAGACGGGGAGTTAACTAGAAGGCTGAGTAAATGGGTGAACAAAAGCGAAGGTGGGCGCATGGTCAAAATGAAGAGGAGAAACACGAAGAGGCTGGGAGCTTCATCTAGTCTGTGTGAATTTAATTGGCGAGGAGGCAGAGCAGGAGCGATATTCTGGCTCTCATACGCTCTCTCCCTTTCAGTCTTTTCTGTCTTTACATCTCTTCTTCTGCACTAATAAGTCAGATTTTCTGCCCTTGAGACTCCTCTAGAGGGTTTTCAATGCAAAAAAAAAAAAAAAAAAAAAACACAGATGTGCATTTTCTTCCCTCTTCACTTTGTCCTCTCCGTCTTCAAAATGATGGATCTCGTAGAGACGTGACGGGAAAGAGGGAACATTTCATAATGACGATGACGGCAGTCGATGTGACAATTATTTCCTCTGTCTCTAAAACAAATGAGGGAAAAACTAAAGAAAACTAATTTACATTATGGCTACAATTAAACATTATTTTAATTGTTGATTAATCTACAATTTTTTTTTATGAATTCATTAATTGTTTGGGGTATAAAATTTATATTCGGCCAACTATGGATTAACTCCATTCATGTATGTCTTACTTGCATTACTGTCATTGTCAGAGTAGAGACAAATAACCAGAGTATTATGTGCATGTAAACGTTCTGACTATGAAAATCCAGAGGTAACGGTTAGATTAAGGCATTTAGCTTCTCAGTAATCCATCATCCCTCCTAATACACGAGCTGTTTGATAGTCATTATAGTGATAATTTGTGTCCAGATGGATGTTTTAAAGCCTAAAATCTGGAAGAAAATGAGAATATAATAGAAACAATGGACGTTGATTATACTGATTATGGATGTCCAGAGCATATTATGCTGCATTTGTTGTAAAATTTTATCTATATACAGTATATACCAATAATATTTAGAGATTGCTAAGTAATACTCTATTAATCAGATCATGATTTCTAAGATTAAGATCCTAATGCAAGTAAGAAAACCTGGTTAAAATGGTAACATGACATTGCAATAATAGGAGTGTCGCCTTACTCTGTTAAAATTATGGCTGTGGCATATCATATCGTTTATGACAATACTGTTATTTTTTTTATTATAAAAATGTGTCATAACACAATACTGAAGCATGACAATCACATCATTCCCAACAAGAAGAAACCAAACAAGCGTGTCAGAAGGTAGCAGGTCAGCGCATGACGAATTAGTCCCTAAAAAGGAGCTTCCTCTGTTGTTTGAAATGGTTTGGCTACAAGGCTAACTGGCTAACAGCTAAAGGTGGAAACACAACAATTCAGTTTCACCACCTGAAGCAGAAACACCTGGTGAATACCAAGAAAGTCACAAGTCACATGAGGGGGAGAGCCAATCAGCTGATTTGAGATGCAAAACAAACAGGAAGTAACGCTGACTCAGTCTAGCATAGCTGCAGCGTTAGCTAGCTGTACTTCCTGTGACAGGAAAAGCTAACAGTGGGGTGAAATTAGCAAAGAAGTGACTTTTTCTCAGCACTGACTTTTAGTTGCGATGTATGAACGTTGTTAGCTTAGCCGCTACGCTCAGCTCAGTTGAGTTCTTCACCTCAGCAGGTTTGTGGTTAATTTGGCCTTCAGAGCGTATTTAAGTTTAGCATCGTAGAGGCTATTAAGCTCTGGAGAGAACATCACAATCTGTCAAAGATCAGACCTTATGACATCATCAGTGATTTTATTTGATGATACTATTTAAGTTTCATACACTACTGAAGACTAGCGGTTCAAGTTATTTGAGTTTATATTTACAAGCTAAAACTTTACAGAATTTATTTATACTTTTACTGAAGGGAAACCTGCTTTTACACTTAGTCATTTTTACTCATGTTGCTACAGTCTGCAGTATTGCTTAGTTCAGCAATCACCAATACAACATTGTTCAGTGTTAAATTGTTCAAAACGTCTTTAATGTCATCGCAAAAATACCTTCAGATATCATATTATTTTTAGGCTACATCGCCCACTCCTAATAGGAGTAGGGCTTTACTCTCATTAGAATCAAATCGGTGCATGTAGACCCACTGAGTCTTTGTTCCCACTGAGGTTTTATCAGACCCACCAACCCCAAAAACCTCACTTTCCCACTTATTTCAAGTTCTCTCCAGGTGAAGTTGTCATCGAGCCGCCCCTCCTGTTTCTCAGGTCACAGGAGAAGTGGATTATCTTAGCTTTATCGCCTCAGCTCTCCAGCATTAACTCCATTCTGCTCTCACCGCGCTCCGTCCCCGCTGCGTCGTGTTACCTCTCAGCATGGAGCGCCGCAAAGTTAATCCTCACCACAACAGATCACAGTTACAGGTAATCTGCCACCGCCGTGACTCTAATCCCATCATGTACACACACACAAAACACTTAACCGCACACACGCACACAGACATAGATGACGCACGCACGCACAGGTGTTAAGTACAAAGATGTGACCAGTCACACAGTTAACAATGTAAATATAATAGCGTTAAGCATTTGATCCTGTTTGTATACACATAGTAGAACCCGGACCACTCCTCTCTAGACAATGCAGCGAGTGCTGAGAGCGTAAGGAAAGAAAGTCACCTGGCCTTTCAGTCCTCGCTCCCTCTCAAACCCTGTGATTAAGAGATTGGCCTTGCAGGACAAGGGGAGGGACAAAAACGACAGAAGTGAAAAATGAGAGGTCTCGCTCCTCACTCTTTCTCGTTCGCGCACAAACGCACACAGAAAGAGGCGGCGCCTGGGAGCTCCACAAGTCAAAGATCAGGTTTCTGCGGTCTCTGTTCTCTTCACGGCTGGTTAGAGGTTAGCACCCCGGTGTCTCAACNATCAGGTTTCTGCGGTCTCTGTTCTCTTCACGGCTGGTTAGAGGTTAGCACCCCGGTGTCTCAACTTACCAGCCCTGGTAGTGATTTAGACATGGGACCAACCCACAACCAGCCGGGGGTTAGCATTTCATTAGCTATCTAAAGGCATGCTTTCTGGGAGACAGAATAAAAGATAAAAGAGGAACAGCAGGTATGAAAGTTACAAAAGGACAAATACAAACGTGAGCACTGCAGATAGTATTGCTTGATATTATAAAGTTATGAAGTTTCTAACTTCCAGGATGGAAAATACACAAACATATAAAGACACAATGATTCTAAGAAATGCTTGTGTAATGGAGAATGCTATAGGTTTAAAAATGCAGCTAACAAATAAAACCAGGTACAGTATACCATCTCCAAGTCAGACCTGGACCTTCACTTTTGCTAAATGAGTGTGCACGGTGCAATGTACACTCCATAAGAGGTGCATGTGATTCATAATGTGTGCGACACAATACCTGAGGCTCATTGAAAATGAGTTGAAAAGAGGCAGAACCCTTAAAAACAGCAGAATGGAGAAAGAGGGAGAGAGGGGACAAAGATCACTCATCTCCTGAGAGAAGAGTTCAGGACTGCCATGCATTAGCTTTTAGCAGGATGGATTAAGTCAAGTTTGAGAGTGCGCATCCTTAACCTCCCCCATGCCCCCTTCTTACCCCTCCCATATGCATCCCTTTCAAAATAATAGCATTAAAAATGGCTACATAATACCATCTCATTGCATCATATTCCAAAATGGGAGAAAAAAGATAGGGAACAAAAACTTTGGGGCTGTGGGTCTTTCACTCTCCTCTCTCCATGTACTCTCTCACTCGTTCCCTCGCTTGCCGGCCCCTGCGGCCTGACAGCCTACCCTCGCTCCCAACTCGCCTAGCTGGCAAAAAGCTGCTTTGTTACCATAGTATCAACTCCCACTTTTGATACTGTCATTTCAAGTAGGATATGGTAGCCTTGATACAATATGTTCCCTATTTCCATTAAAATAGTTGTCGAAGAGGATGCTGTAGACCTTGGATTACACTTGACTGTGCCTGACAAGCCTCCCNCAAACCCCCACTCCCCATTTTATTAATGACCAAAGGCCCCCGCCCCGATGCCCAAATGGAAAAGAGAAAGAGAGGGAGAAGCTATGGGAGTACAGAAAAGGGGGGTAGAAGACTGAGAGAGTGAGCTATAAGGCCTCTCATAAGCTATAAGAGGCCTTTTATGTGCTCCTATCCATAAACAAAGTGAGATCCCAAAGTTCACTCTCCTGAGTGTGCTCTCTGGATGAGATGGGAAACAACTAAAGACAAGAAATTTTGATAATGCCCCCTCATCCTCCCACCCCCACAAGCCTTCTCTTCTTTGCTGAGATCCAAACAAAAACNCAAAACAAAAAAAAAACCCATTACAGTGACATGATAGGACTCTGCAGAACAACTCAGTCCATTAGCGACATGAAAAACATGAGCAGAGGCAGAAGGAAAAGAAAAGAAATTGACGACCGAATCCGTGACTTTTCAGACTTTTCATTTTGGAAACCATGGTTTGAAAGCGAAGGGATCCAGATGGGAACAGCCATCTTTTGTTTTAACGCGACTCTCGACATTACGAGTCCGCTCAGGCAGCTAGTTAGAAAATGAGATACGCCTCCTTCGGCGTAAACTCAGCACCCACACCTCTTTTAAAAAAAAAAAAAAAAAAAAAAAAAAAGGCGACTCAAAGAGGCAGTTTTATCAGGCTGGTTTTTGGATGCTAAAGGTGAGCCTGGCTGTCAACAAGCAGCCATGAAAACTTGCAGCCAAAGCAGCAAGTTGGCTTCTCACATGATAATCCAATACCTCTACGACTGTTTCACCACCAACTCTGTGAACCTTCAGGCGGTACCAACGACTTGCACGCCAAAAGCATACGCTGACGCCAATTTTAACAGAGGCAGGATGAACTATACAATTTCATAGCCACAATAAGCTCTTATTGATGCGTCTATATAGTCATCACATGGAAGGTAGCCACTCCATGAGCCAAAAACTGATTGCACACAGTAGCACTGAAATGGGATAAGTGGGCAAGGGGATGAAGGCTGGTGAGGGAGGGTGGGGGGTGGCTTTCTGCCCTCCCATGGGTTGGGGTGGGGGGGGCAACGATGGTGAGTAAATGCTCCGGCTCCCCCACCTCCCCCCCCGGCCTGCTTCATTCTTCTGTTCGCTCAATGAAGGGATTAAGTGAGCTCTCTCGGTGCGACCACAAGGGCTCTCTCGATATGGGGTGGATAGAGGGACAGCGGTGAGAACAGAAGACAATGAAACGAGTTGCAAACAAATTACAGACAAAACTGTAAACTTCAACAGCAGGGTAGAATCAAAACAGAAGCAGAGAATACGATATGTACCGCAGGACTAGCGTATTGCCCTCAAAACAAAAAAACGATGGAGATGGAGTAAAATTCCTCTAAAGACGGCAGAAGAAAGGAGGAGGAGAGAAGCGAAGCAAAGTTGACACCACATTTGTTGAGAAGTGAGGGATGCTCCGCTTCTTCTGTGGTCTTATGCAAAGCAGGGTCACTGAGGGCTACGAGCTGCACAATAATGCTGATTACACGCATATGCTAATTATTACACGCTAATCAAGTACAGTAGCCTTATACTCGACGCTAACGCCCGGAGACGGCTTGTCTTCCCTCTCCAGGTTCTTTAAAGTAAAGAGACTGACTATAAATACGTTAAGGCTGCTAATAATTTTCATGCTCCAGGGCGCTAACTACAGGGGTGTCAGCGAACAAAAAATAACGACGATGAGACGAGGCAATCAGATGACCGCTTGACAATTTCAGACTCTCAGTACAGCTCCATATTAAAATGCATTTAGTACAATCCTGGAATAGCTCAAATGATATAAAATGAAAATTCCATGTGAGGATGGATGCAATGGAAAAAATACATCATAAAAATGTTCAAACATGTTGCCATTAAAAAAAAAAAAAAAAANTAAAAAAAAAAAAAAAAGACTGGACCTTACATTTCTGTTGTCTATCTTCCTTACTATGAACTATTCATAATAGGCTGACTGTATTATTATTTATAGTATACAGGTAAAGAGCTCTACATTTGATTATGGTACATTAAAAAAATGTCTAAATGCCACTATCGCTGTGAGTGAGCTCACTGAAGTACTAGCAATGTTGAAAAGTGGTCTGGAAGGATTTTCAGCATCAACTGTGTGTGTGTTGGTCAGTGGGAAAATTTTGACGATGTGTGGAACTTAAGTTAAAAAAAAAATGAAGAGCTGATTAGAGTTTGAAAGAGATCTAGAATTGTATCTGGATATGAATATGGATTTTTTTTTTAAAAACTTTCTTTAATATTGCAAGACAGGGCCTTTGCCAGTGTTTATACCTATTTCTCAAAAACTAAGACACAAATTTCACCTAAAAGACCATACCGGCGATCGTGTATGTTTGAGCCCAATATATCCAACCTGCATACATGTTACTTACGTTACTGACAACCAATTTCCAGAACATAAAACCGTAATTTAGTTTTCCTGTTAGTTTTCAAATCCCCTAATCTTTGAAAATAAAATGTTCAAGTGATACACACATCTCAAAATTCAATGTTTCGCCTTCTAATACATATACAAGATTGTAGAAGGTACAGTCATTTTAATTTCCTCTGTAAAAGTCGTCTTCTGCTGGGACTATATTTCCTGGCGGAGGCATACATCTTCCGTGCAGCTCCACGTTGGATCAGTTAAATAAAGTTACTCTGACAAAAAAAAACCTAACTGGCATGTTGTTCGCTGTGATGGATTACGAATGTCATGAGTGTTTCAAGTCTCTACAAGTTGATGTTAATACAGTACTGGAATGAACTGAAACCAATGACAACCTGCAAGGTAGAAAAAACAATTCTAAAATCTACCACTAAAGTAGTATATTTTTGGAAATAGTTGTCAGTAACATAGCATGTATGCAAATTTTATATATAGGCCTCAAACATGAACAACTGCCGGTATGGTCCTTTAAAAACAAAAACAAACAAAAAAGGAGGCATCTGTAACCTATGACAGACTATCAACAGGTGCAATTTAGACAATATTCAGATGTTGATGTCGATGGATGAATCCACATCTGGAATTTGCAAATTAAAATAAATGCTGAGTCAGGGGTCACATTGGGCAATGAGTAGCTAAGATGATGTTGATTCAGCAGAATGAAATGGTTCTGACATACTTCAACAGTTACGGATATAGATACAGAATAATGATGTCTGCAATACTGAATTTGCAAAATGAATCTTTTTACACATCTGATTTCAAGGTAATGTTTGTTAAATTCAAGACCTCTACTGGCAAAAACGCTAAATAAAAGGAGTGGGTTTTGATGGTAGTTTTGAGAGCCTCTAGATCATTCTTTTTTTTGGTTTTGAGTTATTAAACTGTGCTAAACACGATTACATATGGGCTGATTTACTATTACGCTTGTCACTGAGGTGGTTACTAAATAATGGCATGTTTCAGGACAACACAGATCATTAACAAATTATGTCATTACACAAACTTGTGTGCAACTTCACTTAAACATTTATGGCATTTATCAACTAGTTTCTTAATGGATCACAGGAGCTTCTCTGATAGAAAAGCAACTGGACTCCTCAACAAGAGTATTGCAGGAGGAAGGAAATAAGGGGCGGTGGGCCAGGCTGGAGAGGATCAGGGAGCATGTTGCATCCTGTCTGCAGTTCCTGAGAAGCTGACTAACAGAGTTTTGTTCGCCTTTGGCCTCTTAACTGACTTACTACTAACATAACTATGGACATCTTTTTTCTTTTTACTAGTGACCAATAAGTCCAGAAAATACAAACATATGTTACAAAACCAGCAACCCCCTATAAAAGCAAGATTGCTATGCTGAATACAAGAAGAGGATCTTAAAGTCACCTTAAAGTGTGTTATCTGTTCCCTGCAGTCAGAAACTGGGGTGTGGCTGAAGTTCAGTTAACTTTTTAACGGGTTATGTGGTCACCATGAAACATGCATGACATCTTACTCCTGAAATTATATCATAACTCATTTATAGTCATTACACTTAGTGGGTTGAACCGTTGCATTTTCACGCCACGGGAAAAACCCACTAATGCTAATATAAAAAAAAACAAAACAAAAAAACTCCTTAATCTAGTATAACGACAGCACCATATTTGTTGCTGCAAACGCAAACATAACCTTTATCCAAGTTAGCTTGACCGTAACTTTTGACACTGTTTGCTAACTCTGCTAAGTGTTACAACCGTGCTAGCTAACGTTCGCTAAGTCGATTTTCGGGTCGTATACAATAGCCTGCCAGGCATTTAAATATCTCTTTAGTGATTGTATGTATGTCTGTTTGACAAATTCGCTTTTTATGACAACAGACTATATCTTTCTTTGACCCTGTGAAATGCGTTAGCTAGCCACCTGAGTGCAAGCTAACCTGATTCATTCCTTTCCGCTGCAGTTAGCTACCAAGCTAACGCTAGCGCTCACCTTCAGCCTGACTTCATACGTGGTATATCTGGTCCTGCCGACCCCAACTGTCTCAGGGTTGCTCACATCAATCTCTAGAAAATTACTTGGAGGTCCGTAGGCGTCATTTAGATTCTGAGGCTTGGTAAACAGCCTTCTTGTATCAGCTATGGTGTCAGCCATTTCTCCCAAGTAGACCAAGCAGCTAGGAGGAAGACTGTGAAGTCAATTGCAATATAAAATACCTCAATTCCGCTGCTATGTTTCAAAATAAAATCATATGTAACGTTGTGTCCCCGTACAACAAAATAAAAATCTAAATATGTAAATTTTGGGTTTATATATATATAAATAATTACAAGGTATGTTTTTCTAATTACTTTTTTGACAAAGTTGTGTTTTGTACACACGCAAAGTGGCGTATTTAAGTTTTATTTCGAAAACAAATCACGTGGCTTCCTATATTTCTTCATGTCTATTTATAGTAAGCTTGACAGAACGCTGCACCTCGATCAGCTGAGCTTCAGCTGACACCCCTGCACGATTTGTTTACAACCAAGCAGCGGGCGAACTGGTTCATATGTATTTTTAAACTGCACATGAAATATATAACACATTTGGATCAATCAAATCCATTAGAACTTATAAGTAAGCTCACTTCCGGTACTTGAACAAAGTCCACACAAATTGTTTATTACAGTATTTCTCCAGATAAGTATGAATTGGTATCTCATAAATATGAGATACTGATCCATACCAAAAACTTTTTTCCCTGCCTCAGCCTTGTCGACCAGGTTTCGACAAAATTAGTTCATAACTTTTTGAGTAATCCTGAACAAAAAACAAAAAAACAAACCAACCTTGGGGAGGTGATCGTAACCTTTTATTGTAAATTTTATTGTAAATCTGGCGCATTTAAAAATAATCTTCATTGATGTACACTATCCCTTTATACTAACAAATGAATAAATTCAAATATTAAAAAAAAAAAAAAAAAAAAAAAATCCAGGAGAAAAAGTTACTCTTTTCCATTGTTCATACACTTCGACCGTGTTAATAAAGTTTTGCCATTTTGAATCATCATGGCGGCTTGTTTCTCCTCTGCTGCTGTCAGATGTTCAGTCAAATTTTTACTCAAAGACTCGCTTTTGAATGTAAACAAGATCTGCTGCTTGTCCTCTGCTAACACCATCAGAGGTGAGAGTCTGTGCATCCTATTGTTGTGAATTATTGACAGTTTCGGCAACGCGATGTAAAATACGATGAAAAATTGTCTTATGCAGTTCAATGTTTGCTAATTTCGCCGGCTATATAATCCAGGTAAATTACTATTACTATTACTATTACTATCAGCTATTTGCTTTACAAATAGCTGATAAAGTCAAGGAAATTTTAAAAAGCTGTGCCTGTAGTTATACTGCAAGTTATTTTATTGCTAAATATGTGGTTTTTTGGTAAGAACTGGCTTCTTATATGTTGTTGTATATTGTTCTATCTCACAATCAATGACAAAACACATTGAAGTTGTTCTAACAATCTTGGTCAAACCTTAATAAAGACTTTATGTTGGGTTTTCGTTTCATTTATCACCATTAATAAAACTATTAATAGTTTTATTAATAGTGATAAATTATCTTGCATTAATTCATCATGCGATAAAAGAACATAGCTGTTTTGTGTTTCTAAATGTGAATTAATATTTTTAAGTGGCATGTATTTTATTTATTGATTATTTGTTTAACTTTGGTTTCTTTTATCTGTTTTACTCTGTTGGACCTGATTGTGCGTTTTTACTC
>VXCM01005955.1:0-29694 GCA_014773175.1 Lucifuga dentata
TTAAATTTTATCTCTCCAAACATCTTACAATGCACGTATTCAGATCAGGAACATCTAAGTTTTTTTCGGAGGGGGGGGGAACCCCCCCTAGCAGGCTCAGTTTTTGGACCTCGGTATTTCTAAAACCCTGCGTACAGCCTGGCTGGAGCGCTGCATTTTACAATTGTTTTTCCTACCTTCCAGACCTCCATTGGTTTCAGTTCATTCTGCTTTTAAAATCAACTTGTTGATACTGTAAACGTTCTTGGGATAGGTAATCCATCATCACCAACAAGACGTGTATTCAGGTTTTTTTAGAAGTTATGTAATTTTAGTGTTTAAGCTCAATAAAAAGCGTGGAGTGAATGTATGCCTCCACCGGGGAATATAGTCCCAAAAGAAGACCTGCGTTTATGGAAAAATTTAAAGGACCGTGACTTCATAAGGCTGTGTAACTATTAGCAGGAGAAACATGGATTTTTAAGGTGGGTGTATCACTTGAATATTTGATTTTGAAAGATTAAGAGATTTAGCAAAATATCAGGAAAGCTGAAATACGGTTTTATCCTTTGGGAAATGATTGATGTAACGTAACATGTATGAACACTGAATATATTAGGCTCTAACATGCTAAATGGGTGGTATGGTCCTTTAAGTCCTGAGAGTCATTTTAAAATAGACATTATGGATGTACATGTGCTGATCCTGAATCTGGTCACAGAGCAACACCGTGTCGCCATAGGACGGCACCATCTTGGATTTTGGATATCAGTATAACAGCAGCATCAGATAGCAGCAAATTATACGCAGCAGCAGGAATATATATTTCCTCCTTGACTTAAGTAGGAAAAGCTGTGTTCATTTTCCTTCTTCTCCAAATTGATTAGTGGATCAGGGGCTAATTCAGCCCTGGAGGAGCTCTGCTCAGAAGCAGGCTCCCTGTGAGCCCCGAAGAAGTCATCCATAAACCACACCCCCCTCGCTGCTCGCCATAAGGCTGCCCGGTTCTAAAGGCTCCTACAGACCGTAACACCGCTCCAGGCCTCGCCATGCGACACGACGGTAATAAATACAACTTTAACTTTTACGTTGATAGCGCCTGACAAATCGTAGCTACGATGCAAGTCAAAACAAAAATACGGGATCGGCACCTCAGCCACGTCCACTACCGTGGAAAATAATGATGCTAAACAAGAAGCAAACTTTGTCTTCTGTGTATCAAAAATACTCTGAAGAAGAAGAAGAAGAAGAAGAAGAAGAAGAAGAAGAGGAGGAGGAGAGTCTGGACATGGCTCGTTTCTCAGCCAGCAGCTGTGATTTCTGCGCTGTTTCTCTCCGTGCTGCGTCATCGGTTGTCATGGTAACAGCTGGAGGAAACATCGTACAGTGCAGGCCAGAAGTTTGAAGCCAACCCCAGATTAAAAAAAAAAAAAAAAAAAAATCATCAGTATGCTGTTTTACAATTTATTGCAAAATATATAAAATGAAAATGACAGAAAAAAGAAATGGCAAAAATATATAAATAAACGTAATAAACGTACAGCGCTGCAAAACGTATTCCAGCTTTTTTATAAACTGATTCAGATCTTCAACTAAATCTAATATAAAACAAAGGAAACATAACATGTATGAAAACTGGATATATTAGGCTCAAACATGCAAAATGGATGGTATGGTCCTTTANCATAACATGTATGAAAACTGGATATATTAGGCTCAAACATGCAAAATGGATGGTATGGTCCTTTAAGTTAAAGGACCATACCACCAATCATGCATGTTTGAGCCTGATATATACAATCCACATACATGTTATGTTATTACATGTAAGTCGTCCCAAACATGAAACACATCTTTTCTGCTTCATCAACAAAACATGGAGGAATAAAAAGAGAGCTGCTGTCATTGGATGAAAGATGAAAAGGTCATTTCCTGTTGTCTCTCTCCTAAAATGTCCTAAAAATTAAAAAATGTCTCAAACTGTCTGAAATTTACTGAGACATTTTCCTCTGCTTCTCTTCATTTGTTGTCGTGGAATTTCCTTCAGTATAACGTTTTAAATGTCTTTCTTGTGTTGCTGTAATATTTTTATTTATCTTGTCTTATTATTTGTGTCTTGGTCTCCTCTGCAAAAGAGATTCTGTCAGATGGACGTCCTGGTTAAGTTAAGGTGAAATAAATAAAATAAATCACAGACTGATGATTACAGAGCAGATATTTCTGACTACAGTCATAACAATGCTGAATACTTTCTACATTCTGAATTCATATCTATATTTATTAATTTCCTGTCACAGAGACAAAGAAAATATAAGATGTTTGTCTCAAAAATCTCAAAAATCCCTCTGATTCATATTCATATTTTTTTTAAATTTGTTTGCATGAATATTTTATTGTTTTATTCTTGTCATCTTTTACACGACGTCATGCTAAAGTACTTTGTACGTGCTTGTTGTTCCTGAAAAGGACGTTTCAACAAGCCGTCTTTCACGCTGCGGCGGTTTGTGAAAGCGTGTTAAAACGGATAAAATACACACACTCCTCTGCTGAAATACGTCATAAATCACTCCAATTATTTTAATTTGCTTCATGGAGTCGTTTGTATCAATCTAATTTAACGGATGTGGTAACGGTGTCGTCTCAATTTCCTGTTTAGAGTCTGAGAAAGACGTCTTCAATGCTAAAGCTATAGCTAAAGCTATGTTATATGGGGCATTTCATGGAAGCCGGTAAATGAGCGGGACGGCCTGAATCCCGCTCAGTCTGCTCCGACCTGCACTCCATCTTCCTGCTGCTAACAAGGGACGCCGCTCCGCCTCCTCAAAGCAGGTTACAGGAATCCCAGAGGCCCCCCCATGCCGGGGTGGTCCCTGGTGTAAATGTGTGTGTGTGTGTGTGTGTGTGTGTGTGTATGTGTTTTAGTGTCAGGTTGGAGAAGAAACTCCACTAATAGCCCTGTCGTCTCTGTGGGCTCTCTTCCAGGCTCAGCCGACCTTGAGCGGAGGAGGGGGCGGGGCTCTTAAAAGATGGCGCTCCCAGGCTTTCCTGCCCTGAAGTTGGAGAAATATTGCATAAACCCTTCCATTAATCATGTGACTCCTGGGTCATTACACTCCCCAAATCGCTGCTGCAACATCTACCTTTCCAGCCAGTTGCTCTGTAACAACTACACACGTCCTGCCNCAAATCGCTGCTGCAACATCTACCTTTCCAGCCAGTTGCTCTGTAACAACTACACACGTCCTGCCGCCGCCATCCTGACGCCGTGGAGCGGCGAGCTGCAAACACAGAGACGAGTGTGAATCAGAAGGCCATGAAAAAGACGGAGGCCTCCGTCTGCTCATGTTACTACTTCTGCCTGACACAGATCCACAGATCAAGTCAAACGCCAGGTGTGACTTCAGACACGTTTGCCTCCATTATTGTTCATGACAGGAAGTGACAGCGGCTGCTGAAATGGGTTGACCATCAGTCTCTGTCCAATGCGTCTCATAACCAGCTTCATCTGGACGCTCAGACAGGGAGGCTAACATTAGCTTATTAACTGAGTTAATACATCCTATCCAAGTCATTAACTTATGTATTACTCAGGTGGAGTGAGTTTTACCTGGACAAGTTTTACCTGGATGAGTTTTACCTGGGTAAGTTTTACCTGGGCGAGTTTTATCTGTGTGAGTTTTATCTGGGCGATACGTGATTCATGAAATACTTTGTGCAGATTTATTCACGTAGCATTAACAGAGTCTGCATTTTACCTCAACTTCAGATCCCAGAATCAACACCAGATATGGACGAATATGTTATATATCTATGCTATAGATAGATAGATAGATAGATAGATAGATAGATAGATAGATAGATAGATAGATAATGTATGGATATCAGATCAAACCTGGTATGTAAATATTCTAACTCAACCTCAGTAATTATCGAGCAGAAATGATGCGAATGAAAGTCAGAGAATAAAGAATTACAGAGGTGTTAATTCACGTAACTCTATATTCCTTATGAAGTCACGGTCCTTTAAATTTTTCATAAACGCAGGTCTTCTTTTGGGACTATATTCCCCGGTGGAGGCATACATTCACTCCACGCTTTTTATTGAGCTTAAACGCTAAAATTACGTAACTTCTAAAAAACCTGAATACACGTCTTGTTGGTGATGATGGATTACCTATCCCAAGAACGTTTACAGTATCAACAAGTTGATTTTAATAGAGAATAAACTGAAACCAATGGAGGTCTGGAAGGTAGGAAAAACATTTTTAATTCACCGTTCCAGTAGTATGCTTTTGGAAATGATTGTCAGGAACGTTACATGTATGAAAACTGAACATATTAGGCTCAGACATGCAAAATGGGTGGAATGGTCCTTTAAAGCCTTCCTCATCTTGTGGCGTGGTCTTTGTAAGTGAAGATAATGATTCAGCAGGGAATCCCGTGTTTATCAGGACTTCCTGTCACTTTGTTATCAGCGTAGCTCGATGCTTCAGGAATCAGCAGCAGTGAGGCTGAACAGCAAATCTAACTGATAAGCTCGACTCAGAATGAGCAAAAGGAAAGTAAACTCAATGTCACAAGCAACATGAACCGCTGTCAGACAAACACTGCATCTTCCTGTCCGCTGAGACCGCGGCGCAGAGCTCCTGCTGTTGCTATGCAACCACTCAAGGCCTTCCTGACATGTAGCGCGCCGTGCTGCAGAGCTGAAAGGTGTGCAAGTTTTGGCACTATTTCTCTGAATTCTGCGGTTTTGCACATTTGAGTGCAATAAATACAACCTGCATACATGTTACTTTACTCACAACCATTTTCCAAAACATGCTACTACAGCGGTAAATATTAGAATTGTTTTTCCTACCTTCCAGACTGCCATTGGTTTCAGTTCATTCCAGTGAATGAATGCTATAAAATCAACTTGTAGAGACTTACAAGGTGTTTTGTCTGTATTCTATCACAGCAAACCAAACGTTGTGCTTAGTTTTTGTTGAAATTACTTTAACCAGTAATCATTTAAAAATAATAATTTAACGACCCAACACAAAGGAAATGTATGACTCCGCTCGGGAATATAGTCCCAGGAGAAAACGGCTTTTACAGAGAAATTTCAAATGACCTTTCCTTACATGTTGTCAGGTGCAACATTGAATTTTAAGGTGTGTGCTGATTTAGAAAGATTAGAGGATTTGGCAAAAATAACAGCAAAATTAAAATACGGTTTTATGTTGTAGGAGGTGATCGTCAGTAACACGTATTCTGGTTGTATTTATTAGGCTTAAACATGGAAAATCACTGGTATGCAGATGTGTGTAGAGCAGCCAGAAACCGTACTCAAGTAAAAGTATTGTTACTTTATGATAATACTGACTCTAGTATAAGTCAGAGTACTCACCAAAATAACGACTTGAGTAATAAAGTATCTATAAAAAGATTACTTGAGTAGTGAGTAACTTTGATCAAGCTTATTCTTTAGAATACAACAAGCTGTAAACTGCTCGTCTGAGGAAAAAAATGCTACGTAGCCACATGTAGCTTCTAATATAATCCAAATCATATCATATAAAGGAACAGCAGACAGTAATAAATCAGATATTTACCACATAACAAATCAGGACAATTCTGGCCTGGCCCCAAGACAGTTAGCTAGGTTAGCTTCATGAATTTACTCAGAATAGAACAGGAAAACTTGAGTTAGCATTAGCAGCAGCTAGCTAAGTAGCTAACATTGCAGCTTACCTCCACATATTTCCTGAAGTTCCATGTTGATTCTTAGAAGCTGAAATGTCATATTTTTAGTGACAAAGACGTAACATGTTATGTAGCTGAAAAGAAAACAGCGTTTGAATGTGTGGCAGGGATGTGCCTCTTCTAAACCTCCTGCTGTTGATTCCGCCATGACTGTTCTGCTCCGGGTGAAACCATGGAAATGGAGGGTGGGGGCGTGGCTACTTGGGAGCTGAAGCAGACAGAAAAACTGAACGTGATTGAATTCAAACGGTGAAATCAAAAGTAACGCAAAGAGTGCGACCAAACGTAACGCAGCAAAAGTATATTTTTATCTTCATAAACACAGGAAGGATGTTTGCTTATCATCAGACCCATTTCATCCAGACGATGGTGTTCCTTGACATGCCAATCATCTCCCTAAGCCGAGTCATTCTGAGGGCCTCTGAAGACCCTCGGCTGAAGTGGAGCCGCTTCACGCCCTCCGCTGGCCTTTTCACACGTGATGTACTCAGGAATTAAGGGGTGAGGAGAATTCAATTAAAGCAACATGTTTTCTGCACACCGAAACAAACTCAGAACAGGAAATCTGTGTATGTATAGTTTGACTTTTAACATTAATAGCAGGAGGAGTCAATTATAAGAGCAGAACATGAATATTCCTGGTTATGAGCTGAGCGTCACGTCTCCTGAGCAGGAAGTCTCTGACGGAAGCAAGGTGGATGTCAGAGGTCCGTCCAGCCGAACTCCTCCTCCTCCTCAAAGCCTGTGTGGATGAGTCTGTGAGGACGAGGAAGGTGAAGAGGGTGACCGCTCAGAGGAGGAAGAGGATGGAAAATAACTTGGCGGAGTCAGGAGGGTCACTCGCTCCTCTTCCTCCTCTTCCTCTGCTCCTTTAATGGAGCCGGACAAATGCTCGCTCACACTTCTCATCTTCAGGCACTAAAGGACCATTCCACCCATTCTGCATGTTTGAGCCTAATATATTCAATTTTCTTCCACATAATGTTACTGACAATCATTTCCCAAAGCATACTACTGGAACGGTGAATTAAAAATGTTTTTCCTACCTTCCAGACCTCCATTGGTTTCAGTTCATTCTGGTAAAAATAACTCTAGTACCCTGCAGCTACCACCAACGTAGCATTAGCATTAGCCAGCAAAATGTTTCACCTTAAACCTACTACTGCCCGCGGAGTGTTTTACCGTAAATACTCGAGTATAAGCTGAATTTTTATCACCAAATGTCTCAAAGCTAATTGGGGGTCGGCTTATGCAGGAGAAATTCAGATCAGATCCCAGAGAAGGAAATTTCCAGGTGGAAATACTATTACCATGAAAATAGTTTAAATCATACCTTAGAATGAGATATTTCCTGACTAAACATCTTATCAACACATTTGGCGGCAACCAGTAAGCTCTGCTGTGATTGGTCAAAGACAAAAGAATGGGCCAATCAGAGACAATCTTATAAAAGTGCTGTTTCATATACCGGTACCATTATTTGATAGTCTTCTTCAACATGTTTTGTGCTTTATTAGCAAGAAGAACCGTTAATGTCAGCTGATGTCAGTTAACGGTAATGAGCTGCTGACATAAATATCATGTTTACGGTATTTGGATTATTTTCAGAAAATCACTGGAATACTATGACAATACCCAGAAAAACAGGTAATCTGCTAAACTAATAAACTGATGGAACAACATCNACTATGACAATACCCAGAAAAACAGGTAATCTGCTAAACTAATAAACTGATGGAACAACATCAGGGTCGGCTTATACTCCAGTACATACGGTAACGGGTTAACGTACATGTCGGCCTCTCTGCGTAACTTCAGTTTATACACGTCTGTTTGTATAAATTGGTCTTTAAGCATAAACCAGCCTTTAAGTGTGTGACACAAAGAAAACAAAGAGAGCTTGAGAGAAAAATGAAACTCCTCCCCACTTTTATACCTCATCACAACCAGCCAATCGCTGCATGAAGTGGGCGTGTCATAAAGTTAGACATTAGCTCAGACACCTCCCTGAGTTAGCCGTGGAAAGCGGGTTTCCAGGAAACATGCTGCTTAACAAGAACGCTTCGTCACGTGAGGCTGATGTCATTATCCGACAACATTCCAGATGCAGAATCGCATGTTTTAATGCGAGGTATGAACGTGTTCTGAGTGCAGAGTTCAGCCGGATGCTCCGTACGGATTTTATCTCTGCAGAAACTTTAAGCCCATTTAGACTTTACTTTCTCCGAAAAGCTGTACATCAGTTTTTGTCAGGCAGGAAGAAGAGCTGCTGGTAATCTTCCTCATGACATCAGCGAGTGTGAGGATCACACGTGGCGCTCTGCGGCGTGGCATTACTCCGCCACGCTGGAGGCAAATCCTTTTAATTTTAATGCACAGCAGCATGCAAGCTGCAGCGCAATCTACTCAGGAGAAAATTACAAAGCCAATCAATACAAACATGTCCTACAAAGTTAAACACCAGCGCATCTGATAAACAGCACTTCTCGCTGTCATACAGCACGGAGGCAATCTGCCGCCACAAATTACTTCACAGGGACGGCGTGCATGTGCGTGTGTGCACGTGTGCATTTGCATGTGCGTGTGTGATTTCATGGGAAGAAAGTGGTGAATATTTGTTCCCTTTTCTCAGAAAGTTTTTTGCCTCTGGCTCACACTGCAGTGATGCTGCTCATTTCATCCAAGCTGCAGCAGCNTCAGAAAGTTTTTTGCCTCTGGCTCACACTGCAGTGATGCTGCTCATTTCATCCAAGCTGCAGCAGGATATTTAAAGGACCATACCAGCGATTTAGCATTTTAAAGCCAAATACATAAAAGCTGTGTAGACGTTGTTACTGACAACAGTTTTGCAAAATATAAAAATTTACTTTAGTTTCCAGGTTATTTTTCCAAATCCTCTAATCTTTAAAAGTCAAATGTTCAGGTGATTCACACCTTAAAATTCAATGTTGTCACAGTTCTGCATGTCTGATCTCCTTCTCACCTGCCATTTCTGCCTGCCTGGTCCTCAGCTTCTCACCTGCCATTTCTGTCTGCCTGGTCTTCAGCTCCTCACCTCAGTTCATCAGCCCGATTCACTTCAGGTGTGGACGCTGTCACTGATTTCCACATATTAAGCATGGATTTAAGCCTCAGTCTCTCACTCACCCATTGCCAGATTGTTCTCTGCTATCCCTGATGCAAGACTTTCCAGCGTTATTCTGTGGACTGATATTCTGTTGCCGAACCTGCCTGTCTTGGACTATCCTGCTCGTCATTCCCCGGGTAATCACCTCTGCCTTCTGTCTTCGAGTCCGATTCCTGTCCCTGCGTTTGGATTCCTTGTCTGTCTGTCTCTGTGTGGACGCTTTGTCCTGCCAGTTTATCTGCCTGCTTCTGTGTTGGACTGTGGATCCAATTAAAGAACTGAACCTGTCAGCGTTGTACTGTGTGCTGCATTTGGGTCCAAACCCCACCCGTCACAAATGTTTCTCCAAATGTAGAAAGGACCGTCATTTCATTTCTCTGTAAAAGTCGTCCTGGGACTATATTCCCGAGCGGAGACATGATTTCTTTTGTGTTTGATTGGATAATTAAGTAATAACTCTGACAAAAAATTTAATAGACCTCATGTTTGCTGTGATTGTTTATCTAATTATAAATCCAGAAATCTCTGTCTGCGGCTCCAACGTCTGTAGAACCTGTCATGTATGAAGCTGATACTCAGCAGGTTTGTTGCTCAGGACCCAAAGACATGCAGCGTCACATGTGATGTTGTTTGGATGAGCGGTTCTCAAACTGAGCTGTGCTGGTAAAAAGTAGTCCGCGTGGCAGGATACGCTCTGGTCCACGGTCTGAACCCGATCCTGTACAGAAACTAAGCTAGCTCAGACGACGTGCTGAGCTACATGACGGCAGGCTGCGGCGCATGCCATAAAGTCCAACCTGTTCTGAACACGCGTNCTGAGCTACATGACGGCAGGCTGCGGCGCATGCCATAAAGTCCAACCTGTTCTGAACACGCGTGTTTTGAACGAGCACTGCACTAATTATTATTAAACACATTTCAAGTTTCTACAGTTGATTTTTATGTTGTGCTGGAATTAGCTGAAACTAATGGTAGGCTGGAAGGTAGGAAAAACAGTTCAAAAATTTTACAGTAGTAGTGTGATTTGTAAAACAGTTGGCAGTAACGTCATGTATGCAGGACTCAAACATGCAAAAATCACCATAATGGTCCCTTAAAGTGTGTAAACATTTCACATTACCGTGTGATGACTAAGTTAGAGCTGCTGCAGCCGTGTGAGGTTTGGAAGATGTGATGAAGTGTTTTCCGTGTGATTTGAAATCTGCAGGAAGCTGAACAGCAGGAATAATCCCGTCTGGACGTGTTAGCGCCATGACGCTAACAGATGAACATGCCAGCAGAACGCTTTAATCCTGCTATGAGCGGTGTGGCTGCAGCAGGTATGTAGCTGTAGAACTGCTGCAGAAGAGGAAAACCTTTAATAAGCGAGGCATAATTAGCTGACAGGAAAATACAAATTCTAAAGCACAGAGTGAACATGTCTGCCGTTTAACGTTTAATTACAAAAAGTGTCTGCATCAGAATCCACACACTCCTTCTGATTGGCTGATGGTTGCCATGACATTTGGAAGATACTAAAAAATCTTGTCAGGGAATATTAGAGCTTTTACAAAGATTAACTATGGTAAATTTAAAGCCTGGTTTATGATTAAAGGACCATACCACCCATTTAGCATGTTTGAGCTTAATATATTCAGTTTTCATACATGTTATGTTACTGACAATCATTTCCCAAAGGATAAAACCATATTTCAGCTTTCCTGATATTTTGCTAAATCTCTTAATCTTTCAAAATCAAATATTCAAGTGATACACCCACCTTAAAAATCCATGTTTCTCCTGCTAATAGTTACACAGCCTTATGAAGTCANACCTTAAAAATCCATGTTTCTCCTGCTAATAGTTACACAGCCTTATGAAGTCACGGTCCTTTAAATTTTTCCATAAACGCAGGTCTTCTTTTGGGACTATATTCCCCGGTGGAGGCATACATTCACTCCACGCTCTTTATTGAGCTTAAATGCTAAAATTACATAACTTCTAAAAAAACCTGAATACACGTCTTGTTGGCATGTATGAAAACTGAATATATTAGGCTCAAACATGCTAAATGGTGGAATGGTCCTTTAACATGTATACGATGCAACAATGGATGTGCAGAAACGAGCAGCTAAAGCTAATCTGAGTTTACAAGCTAAAATATTACAGGATTTAGTTATTTCTACTGTTACTGAAGGGAAAAAATCTGTTTCTACTTTTACACATATTAAATCTTACATGCGTTTACAGTTTATTTACAGTTTATTTTTTTATTTCTGCTTTTATCAAAATCATTGTTCAGTGACATCATCATAAATATAATCACCCTGTATTATTTCAGACAGCGTTGCAGCTGTAGTTAGCGTGTGGAGAGTCTGAGATGTTTTTACTGAAGGCACATTGATTTTTTTTTTCCTCCTGTTTTTACTGATGTTGAAATATGTTATTAAAGAACATCAAAAGGTGGAGAATAACTGCTTCCTGTTGTGAGATCATTCGTCTCGTCATTCCTTGCCGCCCTCTCACAAATAAACGTGTCTCCATAAAGCTGGACTCTGCTCAGATAAGGCCAGAGGATAAACGACGCTTTGTGAGCAGAAAAGAATTCTTTCAGGGTTTTGTGTTGCTGAACGCTCCAATACTGAGTTTAAAAAAAAAATGTTTCAAAGCAATTTCTTGAAGAATCGAAAGCTTTCAGCTGAAAAATGGAGGGTATCTCCGCCGTGTTTTGGGCTCTTTAGCGTTGCGCCCTGAGGTGCAGAGGAGAAGCCGAGGATTTAATGTGCTGCAGGGCCTCAGCATGAAAGTGTGGATAAGTGGCGGTAGAGCCTCCTGGCTGTATCGATCTGTCTCTCTGAGGAAAACGTCCTCGCCGGCGGATCTGCTAACAGCATTGACATCTGTTTAAAACGTCTGACATTTACGTAGTAAGCCCACATCCTCAGCCCTGTTCCTCTGACAGATGAATGTATAGAAACAACTGACACCAAACCTCAGAAAGCCAAACCTTTAGTTTGCAAAGAAAGCGAGAGCACGCCACAAATCATGCTTCAGCGGCCGGTCAGACGCATTCCAGGCCGTGATGTGGGCGAGTGTCTTAACAGAGGTGAAATATATTGCTGAGTATCGATCGAGGACCATGTGATCCAACTTCTCTCCCTGCAGACTGTTTCCTTATCGTCTGTATCCGCCCGTAGCAGGAAGCCTGGAAACGATCAACCAGACGCCGGCATCAAAGCAGCCCGACCGCGTTCGGCCTCTAAACCTCATTTTCATGCCTCTGAGTTTTACTGTTGGTCGTTGGCTTTGATTGGATGTTTTTCCTGACTTGGATAGTGATTTGCTAAATTCAGTTTTGAAAGTGTAATTATCAGTCAGGGAACACGCAGCGCTTTGATTCAGCTTTGAAAAACAAAGAGCCAGCAATATTTTAAGGTCTGAACAATCTGATATGTTAATTCTCACCAGGCCTCGACACTTAAAACCTCTGTGATGGACTTCTGTTAAAGTCAATAAGCAATTGTTTTTTTGGAATTCATAAATTTATCATGAAATCTAATGGAAGATTTAGTTGGTTTCCTTTGAGGTTATTGATCGCAATGTAATAAACTTAAAAATCTGTCGATTATACATTTCTACAGCAGTCAGGATGCTGCTTTAGGCCGAGTCAGACATGTGAAAAGTGTGTTATGAAGCAGAACACACACATGCTGCATTTTCATTTTATCTATTTAAAGGAGCATACTGGTGATTTTGATGTTGAAGCCTAATAAATACAACATACACGTTACTGAGACTGATATTTTCCAAAACGTAAAACCTGTAATTTATTTTTGTGTGATTTTGCCAAATCTCTTAATATTTCAAAATCAAACATTCAGGTCATGTAATGTATGTTAACTTTAAAACTTGATGTTTCACCGCTAACACGTACACACAATTGTAGAAGGCACGGTCGTTTTAATTTCTCTGTAAAAGCCATCTTCTGGGACTATATTTCCTGGCAGAGTCATAATATTCTTTCGTGCAGGACCAAAACTTACAGTACTTATTGCTTACTTTCAATATAAAAGAAATTCTAGAAGCTTCTCAGACAGCCTTTTCATCATTTATAACGTGAAGCCTGACTGAAATATGGATCAGGCCATTTTGGGGAGAATTTTCTGAGTTCTAAGTTCAAACAACAGTAAAACTAATAACCCAAGCCGTGTTACATTCACACACACAGAGGGAAAGCGTAGCTTGTCTGGCTAACATTAAGTCTACAGGGTATACGTTGCGCTATGATACGGTACGATACGATAAGATACAATATGATATGATATGATACAGTACAATACAGTACGATACGGTACGGTACAGTATGGTACGATAAGATACGGTACAATACTGTATGATAAGATACAGTACGATATGGTATGATACGGTACGATACGATATGGTATGGTATGATACTGATACGGTACAATATGGTACGATACGATATGGTACGGTACAATACTGATACGGTATAATATGGTACGATACGATATGGTACGGTACGATACTGATACGGTACAATATGGTACGATACGGTACGATACAATACAGTTTGATATGATACGGTACGATATGGTATGATATGATACGGTACGATACGATAAGATATGGTATACTTTATTGTCCCCGTGGGGAAATTTGTCTTGGACTCAAAGTCTGCACACGTATAATCATGTCTTGTAGTAAATCACAACTCCAAGTTACACGTTACACATATTACACAAAATTACACAAAATTACACATTACACATACACACAACCAGTGATAAAAGAAAGTGATCATAGCGTCATGAAGCCAACCCTGCAGCCGTCATCAAATGGTTTAAAGTTTTAATTGCAGTAGTAAATGAGTTTTTAAAGCGGTTGAGTTAGCGTAGCGTCAGGTTTGAGTCAGAATACCAACAAATTCCGTCTGACGTGCCGTTATTTCCTGGCATGATGGAGCTAAACGTGAACTTCTTCTTAGCCTGCAGAAGCAGCATGTTCTGTCCACTTCATTTAGTCCTTCCATTTGTTAAAGCTTTTATGAAAGTCACGCTCCGTCTGCACGGAGGAAACGCTTCTGGAAACTTCTCTGAGGAGCGACTTCGCTCCAGCAAAACACTCGCTGCTGAACATGAGGAGATTCATGTTCTGGTTTCCAGCCTCCAACGGGATTTAATGCGCAGCTGAAACTATGCTGTCGAATGCAGGTAGACAGGTAGACAGGTAGACAGGTAGTCAGTCAGACAGCTAGACAGGTAGCTTTAGCGTCTTTTAGCTGCATGAAGGGCTTCAGTCAAAATACACACAGCAGTTTTAGCTGCCAGCACTAAAAGCCTTTATGTCCTCCCATGGGACTGTGTACATCATTTTGTTCTGCACACACACACACACACACACACACGCACAGCTATAAATCTGAGCAAACTGAAAGGATGCATGAACNCACACACACACACACACACACACACACACACACACACACACACGCACAGCTATAAATCTGAGCAAACTGAAAGGATGCATGAACTTCCTTAAAACGCTGCCGTCTGTTTGGATCATATCTCAGCCTAATTTGAAATGAAGACTCTTGAATAAATTAAGCGGCGGTATTAGCTGATGACAGGAAGCAACAAAATAAGTTTAAAAAACCAAACTAGAGGGTCGAGAAGCAGCGTGGGAAGTGTTGCATCAGCATTTTGGCACAAACGCTTCCCAAGAAGTTTTTACATTTTGTGTTGACAGGTAAAGATAAAAACAGGTGATCATAACAGATCTGCTTCCTGTTCTGACAGCAGGTTTCCTAAAAGGTCAGAATGTTCTCTGAAGAACGGTTCCTTACAGCATACTTTAAGATTTTTAGCACCAGCTGCTGTTGTTGCACGTTGTTGTCTTATGAGTAACAACCCTGCTACCTTAAGCTAGCTTGTTTACAATTAATTGCTTCATGAAGCTAGCTTGTTAACAACCTGCTACCTGACGCTAGTTATTTTTTACACCCTACTACTACTACTACTACTACTACTACTACTACCTGAACCTAGCTTTTTAATAACCCTGCTACATGAAGCTAGCTTGTTAACAACTCTATTAACTGCTACATGAAGCTAGCTTGTTAGTTGAAGGCTGTCATGGCTGTCAGGTACATCTCAGCAGTGATGCGTGCAGCGTGGCAGGTTTTAACGCAGCTCTGAGCGTTCAGAAGGTGAATTCTCTCAGACTTTCAGCCTTTATGTCACCTGTTGCCATTTTAACTGCTGATTATTTTTTCTGCTTTGGCTCAGCAGGAGTCCAGCTTTCTGACCTCCTGTTTGTGGCCAGAGGTCACATCGTGCACACATGCATCATGCACACATCGCTGCAGGGCTGCTGTGATGTGCCCACCATGCTGAGGGATGCAGCAGTGCTGAGAACCCTGACATGAGAATCAGGTGATCAGCGTTGAGGTAAATGCTGCAGGTTGGCAGCAAACAGCCTGATCCACGCCTGAAATGTGAAAGATAAAATGTCAGGAGTCGTCAGCTGAAGCCTTCCGTTATTACAGACGGTTAAAGTGTTCAGACAGGAGCTTTGATTGGAGAGGCATGCTGCGGCGTGCAGAGTTCAGCGGCCTGATGTAGCAACAAGATAACAGCCGATAACGCCCATTCCCCAACGTAACCATCAGATGATTAATCACAACAGCAACAGGAAATACAATAGTGCACCTTGTCTCATTAACCGAGCGTCGCCCCATCATAACGAGTAATTAACAGGAGCAGCAGGATTCGCTGCCCAATCAGCCTCTCTGCATACGGCGGCCGGCGTTTAGCCGTGAGACTGAAACTCATCAGCCGCCGTGACGCGGCAGCTTGAAGGAACTCTGCCTGCGGTTTGATTTCAGCGCGACACGGCGGCCTTTCAGCCACGCCGCTCCCATTACTTTCGTGATGCACGCCAGTTCAACACAGGAAGATGATGTTGTTACGTAATAACGGGATACAAGCTGATTTGTTGCTGATCTATAGAAAAACTAAACAACTGACTGAAGACTTCATCGTGTTTTCAGGCAGAGAAGAAGGATTAGAGCAATGTGTTGCAGCAACAAGTTGCAGCAACAATCGCTGCTTACCTCAGCTCACAGGAAGTCTGGATGCGAGGATTCAGGATGATGAGTTTGAAACTTTGACGAGCGTTAGCTGCTTTTGTTTAGCGAGGGTTCAAGTCAAAACTCCAGTGATCATAAGCACCAAATCAATGTCTGATCAATATATTATATAAGTCCTCCGTCAGTGTTGATGGAGCATGTCTTTGCTGCTGTGTTGACATGCGGATACAGAGTTGGAATGGTGAGGAAAGTCTGATCTGTGTTCAGACCAGATCTGATTTATTTCCACGTATGAAGACGGATCAGAGAACATCTGCTTCCATGTGCTGTTTTACCGTTTACATGTGATGCATGTAGCCGAAGACTCCGTGTAAAACGCCTGCTGTGCTGCATCAGGCTCAGACTTCATGCAGCGTCTAAGCAGACGTGTAGGAGAGTAAATTCATGTGTACGTTGATGTAAACATGTTGTAGGAGTGAAGGCTTCATTGGTGCCAGACAGAGATTACAGACGTATGTTCCCTTTAACATATTAAATTAAGTGAATTCATGAATGATATTTTAATAAATACTGTACTTGTACAGTTGAGCTGCAGAAAAATAATGCTGTAGAAAATTAATTAAATGTTTCCTCCTGACCACGTTTAGAAAAAAAAGCCTGCAGCAAAACACCACCAGTTTACCTGTGTGTGTGTGTGTGTGTGTGTGTGTGTGTGTGTGTGTGTGTGTGTGTGTTAGGTTGCATGTGTTTGTAAAGCATGTTGCTTTTAACAGCCAATCAGCAAATGCAGCAATAAATCAGCATATCAGTCATCAGCTGATTGCAGCTCATGGCCTCTAACAGCTGAGTCATCTTCAGCGTTTCCTCTTCCTCATCACACCTTTTCATGAAGACGCTTCCTTTCTGCTGCAGATTAACTGACTTAACTGACGTGTTTAATGGAAATTAAAACACGTATGTGCAGCAGCAGCTGAGTTTGTGCAGCATAAAACAAACGTGATGAATGAAGAGGAGAATAATCAGCGTCTGCTGATAGTCAGAGATGAAGATTTGTTTGTGTTTGTTTTCTCATTTGTATGGAAATATGTGTGTTTTTCTCCCTAAAGAATATCTGAGGACGTCATTAATAAATTAAACATGCATGTTTCATGTTACCGCGGTTTGATTTCTCATCTTAGTTACAGCCGCTCGGGTTTACGTCTTTTAGTTTTTAAGGATTAAAACGGGACAGAACTAAAAGTCAGAGAAACTTTTTGCTTTATTTGAGCTCTAATAATGAAGATAAATATAAAATATATGGAATTATCCGGTAGCACGATGTCGCTCTGTTCGTGTTTTTCCACCAAATAGTTCAGGTTCTCAGCTCGGTTCCGTTTAAATCTAGATTCCGTTCAGGCTGGATTTACTCTACATCCTGATGCTCCGCTCTGATCAGCATATTTATATTTTACATATTTAGGAGTCAGAATAATTCTGATCTGTGTTTAGACAGCAGCAGATTGTCAGATATCCAATATGTATCTGATTTATTTCCACATAAGATCCCAAAACGGATCTGAGAATATCTGATTTTTACCATTTATATCTTCAGGAAGCGTGTCTGACACGTGTCACATGTGAGCAAAAGAGCAGAATCAGGTCGCATGTGCGTGGCGTGTAACCTGCATTTCAACTTATTTATAATGGAACCATTTTCTCACCAGATTTTAGAATTGTTTTTCCTACATTTCCAATACGCTGTAAAAAAATACACTATTAGAGATTTGAAACGTGTTTGAGAGAAGCAGCGAACACGACGTCTGCTACGGTTTTTTGTTGAATTTCTTTATTTAACTGATCCAACACAGAGCTGCACAGAACATATGAGGCTCAAACATGCTAAACATACGGTATGGTCCTTTAAACGCAGCAGGGCGTAATGTTCTGAGCCGTTTAAAGACAGAAAAAAGGACGAACGTCTTCACGTTGCTGCTGCAGGAAAAACTTCACCTGATTCATTCTGATGCTGAGACGAGTCACAGGAAGTCATCCACAGCGGGGACGAGTTACATGCCAAACCGCTTCACGCACGAACATGTGCACGGATATTAACCCACGCTTTTTTTTTTCAGTCTCCACCAAGAACAACGAGCTTCAGCTTCCAGTGAACTTCTTTAAAATTCAGTCAGGAGAGAATATATGAGAATATATCCTGTAGTCTAAACACGCCGAGGCTCACGGCGACGCCCCCTCNCCCCCCTCCCGGGACCGAATGTTTTTGAACATTTTTTACATAATCGAGCTCATATTCATTTTTGTTTTGAACTAGAGGGAGGAATTTGAATAGGAAGTGCTAATATTTTAATCCCAAATTCCCATGATGGAAAAAAGAAAAACACAAACAACTGGCTCCTTAAAGGACCAAACCGGTGATTTCTGCATGTTTAATTAATCCCAATACACTCAGCCTGAATAAAATAAGTAATCCATCATAGCAAACAACACATCTATTAATTTTTTTGTTGTAGTAATTTTCTTTAACTGTCGAACACGGAGCTGCTCAGAAAACTACTTATGCCTCTGCCAGGGAATATAGTCCCAGCAGAAGATGGCTTTTACTGAGAAATTAAAAACAACATCTGGATGTAAGTGAGACATTGAAGTTTAAAGTGTTTGTAGCATCCGTTTTAGTTTAAAAGATTAGGGGATTTGGAAAAAAAATAACAGGAAAACTAAAATACAGTTTTATGTTTTGGAATTCATCAATAACATAAGTATATTTATTGGGTTTAAACATGAAAAATCACTGTTATGGTCCTTTAAATAAATAAAAATAAGAACATGAGAGTAAAGATAATTTCTATTCTTTAAAAATGTATTTTGGAGAAACAGTTCTGTTTAAAACAAACAAAAAGAAGATAACAGTCCATGAAGAAGTCCATGGATGAGGTTGTGTCTGCTGCTGCTGTGGGTCGCCGTGGATTCGTGTGGGGTTCATTCAGACATCCAGTCATCCAGTCATTCAATCATCTAGTCATTCAATCATCCAGTCATCCAGTCATTCAATCATCTAGTCATCCAGTCATTCAATCATCCAGTCATCCAGTCATCCAGTCATTCAATCATCCAGTCATCCAGTCATTCAATCATCCAGTCATCCAGTCATTCAATCATCCAGTCATCCAGTCATCCAGTCACCCAGTCATTCCCACAGCCATGATGCCAACACCCTGATGCCTGATCAATGCTGCATTAGAGAGTTTGGAGTCGGCAGAATGTCGAGTTTTTAGTAGCAAAGCAGAAAATGAGTGGAATTTTGTGAACATGGTCCTTTATCGTTTTTCACATGAAGACTAAATTATTTCTCCGGCTTCTTGTATTGTCTGAAATTTGATATGAATCATCTGATGCATACGAGCAGGTGAAAAGCCGCCGGTGCAGAGCTAGCGATAGCCTTTAGATTAGCCTGTCAGCTAGGCTGTAATTGACTGGGGAGATGAAGAAGAAGATATGGCAGCGTGTTATTGATTCATGTGTGAAGAGGGTCACGCGTACGGCAGTTTATCAGCGCCTCAGACAGCCTGGGAACCGCTAACTTTTCATAAAACCCTCCGGCGAGAGGGAAGGATTAAAGGGTCGCACGCAGTCATTTGTTTTGAGGTTTATTCCCGTTTTCATACGGACCATCAACAAAAAAGATGAAAACAAGATGTGTAGCGTAAATCATCAGTTTATGACACAGAGAAGATTTGTTGTTTGTTCAGTAAATGCTTCCTGTCCACAAATAAATATACATAAAAGAAAATTTAACCATTTTTATATAAATGCATAGAATAATAAAGAAAGCCAAACGATGGCAAACGTTTGCTCTGTAAGAACGGTGGCTTTAGCTAGGTTTGGTAGCTTAAAGGACCATACCTGAATATGAATCCGTTATGTTATGTAATGTAATGTTATGTTATTTACAAGCAATTCCCAAAATATACTACATTAGCGGTAAATATTGTTTTTCCTACCTAGCAGTCCACCACTCTGGAGAGACGAGTACCGAAGACATCCAGTCCTCGTCTCAAGTCGCTGGTTAGCATCCAGGTCTCCCAGGAGCACCAGGACTCTGAAGACTTGGATCTTCGTCTTCTTGCAGAAATATCAGCAGCACCATACACCCTGTCCAATGATCCCATGACCCCTTAGGCCCGTCCCAGATGTCTCTCAACCTCATAGGATGAGCTCCCAGAGACATGGATGTCCCTGCTGAGGTGAGTCTCTCAACGAGTCCGAGTCTCTCCCTGCATACAGACATGCTGCTGACGGCTGAGACAGGAAGTCGTTAAAAGCCTGGATCTTAGTCTAGATCCAGGACTCCCACAAACCCAGACACTCTGAGTCCTCACTCAGCTTCTCAGGAGCTCCGACCAGAACATCCTGTGTCTCCACAAAGGTCTGCAGAGTCGCAGGACAGGAGTCCTCATACTCCTCGTCCTCCTCAGCTTCCTGCAGCAGAGGAGGACCTTTATAACGATGAAGGTTCAGATTAACCCTGTGATGATTATTTATCTCAGCACGTTTCAGGTCTCTCATCTTGATTTTTATGTCCTACTGGAATAAACGGAAAGAATGACAGTCTGGAAGGTAGGAAAAACAATTCTAGTATTTACTGCTCCAGCAGTATGTTTTGAAAAATAGCTGTCAGTAATAGAACATATATGTGGGTTGTTATTAGGCTCAAACATGCAAAATGAGTGGTATGATCCTTTAAAATGTGTGAGGAAAGTCTCACACACACACACACACACACACACACACACACACACACAGAGGAGTAAAGGTGTGTTTCATTCAGTGTTTTGTGAAGGTTCACGGTGAATGTATATGTGTATAAATATAAATAAGCCGTGTGGAAAAGTGTGAAGAACGACCTCGTTACATCCAACACATTTATTCTTCTGTAGGAAAGATCTTTTTTTTTAAATTTTATTTCAAGTTGAAAAGGCTTTTTTTTTTTCAGACGAGCAGAAATGATGACAGACGTGCAGCTAAACGTCTGATTTATGAACAGAGGTGCGTTATGTTCTATATTTCTGTTATATTTTCTGCTTTCAGCTCAACTACCATCCGGCAGAAACGAAGGAATTCATCCTGAGTGTCACTGCCAGGAACACGTGTGTGGAAAAGGTCACGTCGGTTCTGTTTGTGTGTTTTTTGAAGTCGTTACACTGCTGTTTTTATTTTTTCATGCCTTTATGAAGTTATCACAGGTTTATAGAGATCAAACATGAGCTTTATTTATGGAAACAGGAAGTATTTTAACATCTGAAGTGTTTTTATTTTATCGTCTGAGGGAATAAAAGCCGCCGTGAGGTCAAATTCTGACCTTTAGTCACAGAGACTCTGAACCTGATCTCCATTTATTTCTGACATATGAATTAAAAAAAATAAATGAAAATCCTCTGTGAGTAACATGGCTCCTCTCTGACAGGAAGCACGGAGAAAACATTCACCAAAATAAAATCAAAACGAGACCAGAAATATTCCTCCAATCACCAGCATGCTCCTTTAAGTCAAACAGAGGAGCTACATCAGCTGCAGCAGGAATATTAGAACATTTCATCACATTAATGCGCCGTCATTTTCATCATGGAACGTCTGCATCCTCGCAGCATTTTCAGGTGTTTGGAGCCACAGACCTGCACACCGAACGAACGCAGACATGCATGCCGAACGCAGACCTGCAGGCCGAACGAACGCAGACCTGCACGCCGAACACAGACATGCAGGCCAAACGCAGACCTGCAGGCCATACGAACGCAGACCTGCAGGCCGAACGAATGCAGACCTGCACGCCGAACGCAGACCTGCACGCCAAACGCAGACCTGCAGGCCATACGAACGCAGACCTGCTTAAATGAGGGCCAGAGGAGTGTTATTTAATAAAAACAGCTAATTGGGTCAGAGATCTTCATCCCCACAATGAGGAAGTGTTATTGCAGAGCTGCTGGATGGAAGTTAAAGTTTTCCTGAAGGAAGAGAAACGTGATGGTGTTGTCAAGGAAACAGCACACGGGTCTTTATTTCCTCTTCGGGGTTTGAAGTCAGCGGTTATGATGGGTGAAGGTAACATTCTGGACTGAGGGTGCACCTAATCATCTGGCTGTTAAATGAAGGCTCAGTCTGCCCCCTGGTGGCAGACATGAAGCGCTGCGTTAAACCACAAAGATTTCTCACATTTCACCTTTAATTCTTTATATCTCAGCATTTTTTAGTAAGTGTCATGTTGCTGTCTTTAATCTTTTTTTGTAATAATTTCAGTCTTTTTTTTATTATAAAAGGCGTATAGATTTCTTTTAAGCTCTCCTTCAAAAACATGTTTACATGTTATCTTCTTTCCTCAGTAGAAATGTCTGTATTTTGGAAATATACATATAACTGCTTTATAACATGCTTTTTTCTGCAGCATATCAGTGGATTTTGGTGAATACAATCTGTGCAGCACGACAACAATGCAGCAGCCGTGCATTTTACGCCATAACAAACACTTCAAGGCCACTTTTTCCTTTATCCTCACAAAGATGGAATTCATTCAGCAGGAAAATCAATTTTCTGATGTTTTCTAGATGTTTATACTTTCTGCATTTACATGAGGTTCATTCTGTAAAATTAAATTACAAAACAAAATGAAAAAAGAACATATCCCAGATTAATCGTTTATTGTTTATTGCTTCTGCAATGCAGTTGCTGTTCTTCCTGGGATTCATCAATACACATAAATACATAAAAAGTCAAACAGACATAAAATATACAAATTAAGCAGGTTTTATGTAACTTCTAAAAACAGCTAAAGAGTTGAGTTCATCTCGTTACACAATAAACATAAAATCTCAAAATGACACAAAGATGGAGGCAGTCAGCTGATCTCCTTCAGGAGCGTTTTGCTTGTATTTCTGTTGTTTAATATGAAGTCAGGCAGAATGTCTCTCAGCTCGTTTGTGTTTGGACATACTTTGCATTTCTTGTTAGGTAATTGTCTTATTATTTGTATTTTAAAGCTGATTTAAAAAAAAAAAAAAGTGATTTGCCAGAAAACCAGAATTTTAATGCCCTCACCTGGTTTAAATTCATTTCTTAGCACCCTTTTGGTTTTTGGTGACTGACAAGAACAAATTCACATGTTGCTTTCTTTGCTCAGTAAACATTTTATTGAACTTTATCAGCATGTTTTTAATATGTCATTTATCCGTTAATATAGCTTAGAAAATGCTAAAGACATATTTGAATTTGGAACATGTATGTATAAAAGCTGTACGTTTGTAAAAACCACGTTTCCAGTTTATTTGGCCAAAGTTTGCTGTCACACACAAGGAATTTCCTGTGGCTCATACTAACAATAAGACGGGATAAAATTAAAATAAGCTGAACAGGAACAGCAAAATAGTGCAAAGTAAGAATAAAGATAAAGTAGTGGACGTGTTGTTGGCAGCAGGTAAGGAGAGACGGTGTCTCAGGCTGATGGAGGTCCCCGATTATCTTTCTGGCTGTGAAAGAGTAGGTCGTGCCCTCTGACCCGCCCTGCAGGCTGAATGATGGGCTGCAGTTTGCCCTCAGCATCGACTAGCAGTCCAACTCTGCAGCGGATGAAGCAAGAAAGAAATAAGGTGTAAGTGCTGGACACTAAAGCGTGACTGCTAATGGAAAATAAATGAATTTCTCCTCGATGTGAGCATGCAGACGGCGGGGGAACGAGGACGTGTGGTGAACAGGTCATAGGTCACAGCCTCCTGATGATCAACATGTCAACAGAAGCCATGTGCACATTATGAGTCAGAGTGGATGTTCCTTTATGGTCAGACAGTATAAAAACATTATTTTACATATTACTGCACCTTATTCTATTATTGTTTCCACCTTATTCTATTATTGTTTCATACTATATTTATACTTATCGTGCTATTCTTTTACAAAAAACCAGATGGCTGTAAAGACTTGCTTGTCTGTGTATGTGACAACAAAGTCTTTGAATCTAATAACAGCATAAATAATATGAAAAACTTTGAAATGTTCTGGTTCTGAACCTGATGATGTTCACAAAAGTATGAATACTGCTGCAAAGTCTGCAACATGTAGCAGCAACATGTATGTTTGCTGGGTTCTGTTCATTTGAAGCATCAGTCTGATGATTTTAGCCCAAGAAAATATTAATATTATTATTATGATAAGATACAGGAAGTGGTGGCATAACCATCAAGTAGCAACCCTCTTATAGTTAAAGGACCATACCGTCCATTTTGCATGTTTGAGTCTAATATATTCAGTTTTCATACATGTAACGTTACTGACAATCATTTCCAAAGCATACTACTGGGACGGTGAATTAAAAATGTTTTTCCTACCTTCCAGACCTCCATTGGTTTCAGTTCATTCTGCTATTAAAATCAACTTGTTGATACTGTAAACGTTCTTGGGATAGGTAATCCATCATCACCAACAAGACGTGTATTCAGGTTTTTTAGAAGTTATGTAATTTTAGTGTTTAAGCTCAATAAAAAGCGTGGAGTGAGACTTCCGGTGACACCATGTTGAAGGCAACAGTATAAAAGTTGAGCTCCATCCGTCTAACTTTTAATCTCCTAACAAAACTACTAATAACTTGGCAAAATAACGAAAATCTAAAATGGCATCATCCTCCAGAGGTAAAAGTTCCAGTAAGGCAGGAGAATTCGAAGGAGCAGAATGAAATCTTGAAGCATCGAGCCCAAACTCCTGTAAGTGCAAATGCTAATGCTAACATACACAACGAAGAATCCAAAATATTAACCGAACTGGGGAAAATAAGGACGGAAAATCGAGACGGACACAACCAGACCAAAATATCGCTGGCAAAGATGGAAACGTCAATGCAAGAATTAAAAGCTGAAATGACAAAGCTTGAGAAAAAAACCATTGAGGCGGAAGACCGTATCAGTGCTGCAGAAGACAACGGGAGGAGATATGAGAGAGCAATTCGGTACCTGTTGCGCAGGGAGATGGACCTGACGACCAGATGCGAAGACCTACAAAACAGGTCAAGATGCAATAACCTGAGAATATACCGGGTGCCTGAGGGTAGTGAAGGAAAAGATGTGAAGGTGTTTGTAAAGGAGCTGATCCAGTCAGTCCTTCAACCGATACCTGAAGTGAACCTGCAAATAGAGAGAGCCCACCGATCTCTCACAGCCAAACCGAGAAACCCCACGGCCACCCCAAGGTCCTTAATTGTCAGGTTTGTGGATTATTCGGTGAAGGAAGCAATCCTTAGACAAGCATGGAGCCAAAAACAGATCCTCTACAAAGCAGAGCCAATATATTTTGATCACAACTATTCTCCAGAGTTACAAAAGAAGAGAGCCCAGGTCCGAGAGGTTATCAAACAACTAAAGCAGAAAAACGTCTGAGCCAAATGTGTCTACCCGGCACAGCTAAAAATGTACATGGAATCCGGCGAAAAGACTTACCCGACGCTCACAGATGCTCTCCCGACGCTTCGGGAGCTTAACATACAGACCAAGATGGATGAACGGGACCAGATGGAAGGGGAGCTGTCCCACTACAGGTGGAGCAGCGTGGGAGGGAGACGAGAGAAAGATCCAGTGGTGCTAACAGACAAGGATGACAGAGCTTTCTTCAGCAGAATTGAGTGATCTCAATTTACGCCCAGTTTCATCTTGTGATGTTCAAAACAACCAACATTAGGACGACAACTTCAAGTTTAACTACAGGGGACGGAGCTTAATCATGAAGTGCGAGTAGGACCCGCACACCGAGCAGCGACCACTCCACGGACTGGACGACAGCAGTACGTTCACTCTGTGTGATTCCCACGGAGGACTGGTCACTATCCTCCGCCCAGGATACATCGGGAACTGATTTTGTGTTTAGTTTAGAATTGAACACTGACAATCAGTTGGGTATGTGGAAGTTCACCTTACTCTGTTTGCATTACTTTATTTACTTCACTTTGTTTCATGTGTTCTGTTTTCTTCACCTTGAGATTAACGTTAGGCCATTGTTATTCTGCTGTAACTCTGATGTACTTGACTTTTATGTGCATCTGGAAGAATCAGAGAGGGAAGTTAACTAATAAAACACTAGTACATGGATAGCCTAAACTGTGTTAGTTATAATGTAAAGGGTATAGGCAGTCCAATTAAGAGAAAAAAAAATACTCAGTTAACTCAAAAAACTTCACTGCTCTATAGCGATGATCCAGGAGACTCATTTATCAGAAACAGAACACTTAAAATTAAAAAGGGAATTGGTGGACCAAGTGTATAGTGCTTCTTTCAGGAATGGGAGGAAAAGGGGAGTTGCCATCCTGTTCCACAAATCAGTCTACTTCAACCACGAAAAAACAATCAAGGATAAAGAGGGTAGATATGTGATGGTAGTGGGAACTATTAGTGGTACTAAAATAACAATGCTTAATTTATATGCCCCAAATGAAGAATGTCATGATTTCTTTAAGAAAATAGCATTGCTATTAGCAGATGAGGCAGAGGAAATTATCTTAATTGGCGGAGACTTCAATTGTGTCCTAAAACAAAATATGGATAGGCTCCCACCAGAAGTAGGTTCTTTATCCAAAAAATCTACCACTCTCCTGGCTATGATGGGTGAAATGGGCTTGGTGGATATCTGGCGCCAACTACACCCCAGAGAGAAAGATTTTACTTTCATGTCGCAGGTGCATGGTAGTTACTCTAGACTGGATATGTTTCTGATATTGGGAATAGACGCATACAGAGCTAATGAGTGTAATATAGAACCAATTACCATATAAGACCACGCCCCAGTTAGTTTACGATAAAGACAGGACCAAGTAAACAGTTTGAATATTGGAGACTTAATGTCTCATTGTTAAATGATGAAGCAATTCAACAAGAAATGCGTAAAGACTTAATAGACTACCTTACCTGTAATGATAATGGCACTGTCTCCCCCTCTGTTCTCTGGGAGGGGGCCAAAGTAGTGATGAGGAGTAATATTATCACTATTTCTTCAAGATTAAAAAAGCAAAGGTTGGCTCAACAAGAAGAATTGGAGAGGGAAATCAAGGGATTAGAGAAGGAACATCAACAGTCAAAGGATCAGAAAATACTGGGGTTATTAAAAGAAACTAGACAAAAACTGGATGACCTGTTAATTTACAAAACAGAGGGAGCACTGCACTTTACAAATCAGAAATACTATGAAATGGGAAACAGAGCAAGCCACCTACTGGCATTCCAGTTGCGTAAGGACCAATCCAACAGAACAGTGCACAAAATAAAACATCCAGACACTGACCAGATGTTAACTCAACCAAATTATATTGCAGAGGCATTTGCTACCTATTATAGAAAGCTATATAAAGAAGATGAGCCTCATAAAAAAGAGAAGATTGAAGTCTTCTTTAACTCAATTAATCTGACTAGATTAACAGCAGAAGAAGCTGATATGATGGCGTCCCCTATTAAAGAAAAAGAAATCAAAGAAAATATTCTCAAACTTAAAAATAACAAATCCCCAGGGATTGATGGTTTTCCAGGAGAGTATTATAAAATGTTTGTGAATGAGTTAACCCCAGTTTTATGCAAAGTATATAACTATGCCCTAACAGAGGGGAATCCACCTGGGTCATGGTCAGATGCAGTAGTAAGTGTTATTCATAAAGATAATAAAGACCCAACCCAATGTACATCTTACCGCCCAATCAGCCTCCTCTGTGTAGACCTTAAAATTTTGACCTCCATTATAGCAAATAGAATACAAAAACATATTAACAAACTTGTAAAGCTGGATTAGACGGGCTTTATCAATAATCAACAAGGAGCCGATAACTTCAGAAGAGCCCTGAACCTACAAGTAATTGCAGCCAGGAGAGACACCCCGTCAATGCTTCTCAGCCTGGATGCCGAGAACGCATTTGATAGGGTTGACTGGGCCTTCCTAGAACAGACCCTTAGATATATGGGTTTTAAGGAGATGTTTGTAAAGTGGATTAAAATATTTTATAAAAACCCTAGATCCAGAGTTAGGGTAAATGGACACTGTTCAGAATTTTTTTCCCTAGGGCGCGGCACACACCAGGGAGACTCTCTGTCACCCTCTTTATTTGCACTAAGTATTGAACCACTGGCTGAATTAATAAGAAATAATCCCCTCATATAGGGTATATCGGATGAAGGTCAGAATCAACACAAATTGGCTCTTTTTGCAGATGATATATTGTTATTCCTGGAAAACCCCATTACCTCTGTCCCCGCCCTCTTACATAGCCTTAATGAGTATAGTGCAGTATCAGGATATAGAATCAATACAAACAAATCTAAAGCCATGATGATGGTAGGGGACTGGCCATCTCATTTAGATGAACTTGTCTCTTTCAGAAGACCCAAACAAGGATTCAGATATCTTGGGGTTATCCTTACGCCAAAGACTATACAATTATACCCCTCAAACTATAATAAACTGATTAAAGAAATCAACAAGGATTTAAATAGATGGGATGTACGGCTCCTGTCATTTTTTGGCCGGATAGAGTCAGTGAGAATGAATATTCTACCAAGATTACTTTTTCTATTACAGTCTCTACCTGTCCCAGTACCACAATCCACATTTAAGTCGCTAGAAAAACAAATATCTAAATATATCTGGCAAAACAGGAGATTAAGAATTCGGCTGAAAATATTAATGGCAGCAAAAGAGAAGGGAGGCCTAGGCCTACCTAATCTAAAACTGTTCTACTGGGCAGCCCAACTCAGAGCAGTGGTGGCATGGGTAGTGAAGGATGTAGAGACTGGATGGGTTGCCAGAACAGAACAGAACTCCTTACCAGGGATATCACTATCCAATCTTCCTTTTCTTAGTCAACAGTCCTGGAAAAAGATCAAAATGAATAATGTATGGATTAAACACACACTAAGAGTCTGGACCACAATCCAAAAACAACTCAAGGGAACTATAGTTCTGTCACAAGCCATGCCCATATTAGGAAATGTGGAGTTTCTCCCATCCATGTTTGATAATGCATATAAAAGATGGGCTGAGAATGGGCTGAAAATAATTAACCAATTGTTTGATGGGAATATATTTAGATCCTTTTCACAACTCCAAGACAAATTTGCCCTACCTGCAAATGATCTATATAGATACCTACAGATTAGGCATTATATCACAAGAAACACAGATTGGGACAATATTAAAAGAGAATCAACCAATATAGAAAATCACTTTATATATATGTCTGAACACCCTGCATCAACAAAAAAGAAAATATCTAATATTCACAGAAAATTAATGTTAGACATGTCAGACAACGCTCTATATATCAAAGGTCAATAGGAAGTGGAGCTGAATGCAATTGTAGATGATGATGTATGGGAAGGTATTTGTTCTGGCTGTCACAGGGGGATTGGGAGCCAATCATGGAAAGAATTTGACTGGAAAACAAAAATGAGGTTCTTTAGGACCTCACTGGGAACCTGTGTCTTTAAAAATAACTTCACCAACAAATGTTGGAGAAACTGTGGTATGGTCGGTGATCATACTCATATATTCTGGGACTTCCCGAAAATACAAACATTCTGGAAAAAGCATGAAGGAAGAAATGGAGAAAATCCTGGAAATGAACATACCCCTGGACCCGCTACTGTTCTTACTGCAAGTATTACCAGAACACCTGATTACCACTGACCTGTGTTATATACTGCATATTCTGTTGATGGTTGCAAGAAAAATAATAACTGTTAATTGGATGAAG
>VXCM01005956.1:0-36498 GCA_014773175.1 Lucifuga dentata
ATAACTTTGCTCCTCCTGACTGAAATAAACAGCTCTGATTGGTCCATTTTGTCTGGTAGTAGAGGTAAAAGAGGCCGACACGCCCCCTTTATGGGAACGTACACAGAGCTTGATGAGGAAAGCCTGGGTTGACAAAGACGGTTGGNCACGCCCCCTTTATGGGAACGTACACAGAGCTTGATGAGGAAAGCCTGGGTTGACAAAGACGGTTGGTAACCACCATCGTGGTACCCATTATCTCTGACTGGAGTTTTAGGCTTTGTGGCGCAGCTAAGGCAAAGAAACCCTGGATCTGATGAACATGCTTCGTGGTACAGCCCTATAATGTCACATAATGTTGTGACATTTTGGAGCAGTTCATTACTTACTGTATCAGGCCATTAACCACTGATCAAAGTGAAGAACGAGCGTAAGCCTGTGAGATAACTGGTAACATAACTTGAGTATTGTTGCTACAGTTACTATCACCCGAGTATCCACAATTTTTTTTTAAATCACATGATGCATCCACTACACGGCATACAGTGTATATTATGTAGGCCATACCTGCACTCAAGCCATAAAACATCATCTGCCTCCACGTTCTCAATAAAAAATTCACATCTTTAACTTTCATTTATTGCTCAGAATAAACAATCACAAGATGCTGCTTTCTGCTTGTGGGAATTCATCTTTATTTTAACATTTTACAGATTAAACTGTTAATTGATATTTTTAAATTGGTAGACTATTGTAATCCATGCTGAAAATAATTACTGCATTCTTAAATCTTGTCACTCAACAACCATAAATGTCCACCTCGCTGAGGTGAAGTGGCAGCCATGTTTTTAACTCATCGCTTTTTACAGCAGGATGTATGTTTCCTGTCTCTGCATCAGGAGGAGTATAAAAATGATTAAGACCAATAAATCTGTCATGAACACAAATGCAGCATCCATGTCTTCCACATAGGGATTAAGTTTGCACAGCTGCAAACCTGCACCATTAATACTTTATGTGGACTTGCATAAGACACCAAGTGAGCATCTATTTCTCAGGCAGGGATTCCGTCTGCAGAGGGTTTTCCAGCATTTGCCAAATCTAAAACCTCGGTGGAAGGCAGCCTATGCGTTGACCTTGTAATCAATGGGGTTAGAATATGCCGGATATATTATGGATACAATGGCAGGAATTCATGCAGCACAGACTTAACTCTATAATGTCAAATATAACACAACCACATTCCCTCATTCATAAACATCTGTTACTGACATTTTTTAGTGTTTGCCTTCAAAGAGACGTTATTACAGTATTTCCTTATTTACATGTCGGGGAAGCGATTCATAAAACACACTGATGCTAAAATGAAGACGAGTTTCAGTCTGACAGTAAATTTCATTAGGATGAAATCTGATGGCATTACTTCCGGTTGCGCTGTAAGATGGCTGCACTGTCGAGAGCTCCGAGTCAACTCAGCAAACTTTTGTGGATTTACTTGTTAATATTAGCTGTTTTTGCAAGCACGGTGTTGTCTATCACTCAGTATGACGGGCAAACACTTTTGGAGCTGCGAGTGTCAGCTAGTTTGGACTTTATGCCGAGCTTTAACAACATCGCGGACATTCTCCCCTGGGCCCTTTGTTTATCTGCACATCGCCGGAGGAAAAACAAAGGGGGAAGCGTGCCGGGACTCTATGGAGAACTTGGCAGAGAAACAACAAGCCTCCCCTGCCTAGCATTCTGCTAGCCAATGTGCAGTCTCTGCATAACAAGTTAGACGAGCTGCGCGCACAGATTAAACACCAACGGGACATTCGGAGCTTCTGTGTTCTGGTGTTCACCGAGACGTGGCTGGAAACCAGCGTGCCCAACCATGCCATCACCCCGGAGGGCTTTTCTGTCTATCGGCAAGACAGAACAAAGGACTCAGGCAAGTCGCGTGGAGGCGGTGTGTGCTTTATGGTTAACTCTTCGTGGGCCACAACGCACTTTTAATAACGCACTGCTCCCCGGTTCTGGAGATGCATTAAAGCCAGACCATTCTACCTCCTCAGAGAGTTCAGCTCAGTCCTCCTCACAGCTGTTTACATCCCTCCACAGGCTGACAAATCTCTAGCCCTGGATGAACTTTATAATATTGTAAACAGATTGGAAAATTCACACTCAGAGGCAGCATTCATAGTTTTGGGGGATTTTAACAGAGCCAACATGAAGAAGGTTCTCCCAAAATACCACCAACACATCACTTTCCCTACAAGGCAAGAACAGACCCTTGACCACTGTTACACCCCATTCAGAGACTGCTACAAACCCCTCCCCCGCCCTGGTTTTGGAAAGGCAGACCACTGCTCCATCCTGCTGTTGCCAGCTTACAGGCAGAGACTGAAACAGGAAAAACTGGTTTCCAGGATCGTTTATAAATGGAACAAAGAGGCTGACGAGATCTTACAGGACTGCTTTGAGACAAATGACTGGCAGATGTTTGAGGACGCAGCTGATGGCAACATCAATGCACACACAGACTCTGTCATAGGCTATATAAGTAAGTGCATCGATGATGTTGTCCCAAAAGTCACCATACACACTTAACACAATAGAAACCCTGGGTTGGCCAGGAGATTCATGCTAAACTTAAAGCACAAACTAACGCCTTTAACTCAGGGGACCCAGACGCCTATAAAGTAGCCAGATACGACCTCTGGAAATCCATCAGGGATGCCAAGAGAAACTACAGGGACAAAGTGGAGTCCAACTACTACAACTCTGACCCCAGACACATGTGGAGTGGACTACGCTGCATCACTGACTACAAAAGGAAGACCAGGAACATTGTCCTATCCCCCGCATCACTCCCGGACGACCTCAACACCTTTTACACTCGGTTCGATGCAGACAACACAGCACCCGCTATGAGACCATATGTGGGTGAGGGGGCCGACACACTGACCCTGGAAATGGCCATTGTGAGGCGAACTTTTAAAAAGGTTCAACCCCGCAAAGCCCCGGGGCCAGACGGTATCCCAGGCCGGGTTCTCAGGGCGAGTGCTGACCAACTGGCCGAGGTGTTCACTAAAATCTTTAAGCTCTCCCTCAGTCAGTCTGTGGTTCCTACTCCCTTTAAGGCATCCACCATCATTCCTGTCCCCAAGAAACCGGTGTCTCCTGTTTAAATGAGTACCGCCCTGTTACACTGACATCAGTCATTATGAAGTGCTTGAAGTGAATAGTCAAAACCCACATCTGCTCCTCTCTTCCTGACACCTTGGACCCGCTCCAGTTCGCTTACAGGCCAAACAGGGCCACAGATGACGCCATTGCCCTGGCAACACACACTGCGCTCACCCACCTGGACAAAGGGAATACATATGTGANCGCCATTGCCCTGGCAACACACACTGCGCTCACCCACCTGGACAAAGGGAATACATATGTGAGAATACTCTTCATTGACTACAGCTCAGCATTTAACCCTATTATTCCCTCCTTGTCTCTAAGCTTGTTGATCTTGGTCTGGAGACCTCCATCTGCAGCTGGATATTCGACTTCCTGACGGGCAGGCCCCAGGTGGTGAGAATCGGCAGCCACACTTCCTCCTCGCTGATCCTCAACACAGGCACACCTCAGGGCTGTGTGCTCAGCCCCCTGCTGTACTCCCTGTTCACCTACGACTGTGCTGCCAAGCACAGCTCAGACATCATCTTTAAGTATGCTGACGACACGACCATCCTGGGCCTCATCACGGATAACAATGAGACGGCCTACAGAGAGGAGGTTAAAGCACTTAACAGCTGGTGCCAGGACAATAACCTCTCTCTCAATGTCAGCAAAACTAAAGAGATGATTGTGGACTACAGGAGACAGTAGGGGGGCAGACACCTCCCTCTCTACACTAGTGATGCTGAAGTTGAAAGAGTCAGCAGCTTCAAGTTCCTTGGTGTGCACATCACCGAGGACCTCTCCTGGACACTTCATACAGACACAGTGACCAAGAAAGCTCACCAGCGGCTCTATTTCCTGAGAAGACTGAGGAAGTTTGGCATGAACACCAGCATCCTCACTAACTTCTACAGGTGCACCATTGAGAGCCTGCTGACGGGCTGCATCACTGTCTGGTATGGGAACTGTTCTGCCCACAGTCACAAATCACTACAGAAAGTGGTGAAGGTGGCACAGCACATCATCGGCCATTCAGGACATTTTCTATCAGCGGTGCCTGCGGAAGGCACACAGCATCTTCAAGGATCACAGCCACCCAGCACACAGACTGTTCTCCTTGCTACCGTCTGGCAGACGATACAGGAGCATGGCTGCATGCACCACCAGACTCAGCAACAGTTTTTACCACCAGGCCATCAGGCTCCTCAACTCATAACACACTACACATACCTGTCATTACCCACTGTCTGCACTATTACTGTTTGCTGTTTTACATAAAAATTTGCACTATTGTCATGACTGCTGCTACTTACCACATCAAACCTATTTCCCTGTATGTATATAAGAGTATTATATTTCTATTTATATACTTTTTTTTCATCTTTCCTGATTCCATCACATCTGTGCAATAACAATATACCACTTGTCACTTTACCCCTACATACATCCGTTTTACAAATGTATATAGTATTATATATTTTTCTTTGTGTATTTTTCTTTTTACTATTTGTACAGTACAGTGTTATATTTTATTTGTTTTAATACTTATCGTAGTCATTTTTCTTATTATCGTTTTTCTTATTCTTTACTTATTCTCAACCTTATTTTTTTTTTAATCTTCTGTAGAAGTGCTCTTATTATTTTGTTCCTTTTTACTGCTGAGCTGACCCATTTCTCTCGTGAAACACATTTCATTGTACTGTTGACCCTGTGTTAACATACATATGACAAATAAATCTAAATCTAAATCTAATCTGATAATTGAACTGTATTTGTCTCACGTGTTAATGATCAATAACTTTGATAGATAAAAACACTCAGCTGATCAGTCAGTTTTTAGATGGCGAGTTTTGATCTGATCTGATCTCTGATTGGCTGCAGTTTGAGCAGGATGAACTCAAAACATGTCACAAAGTTTGATCAGGATCTCTGGGAGTTTGACAAATCTTATGAGCTAATGTCTGAAAGTCCCAAACAGGTTTCCTCTGTGCGTGTGTGTGTGTGTGTGTGAGAGAGAGAGAGAGAGAGAGAGAGAGAGAGAGAGAGACAGAGATCATCATGAACTTCAGCTGATGTTTCCTGACTATGCATGTCAAAATGACAGTTATCAGAGATCCATCATAACTGTTGTGAGCTCGTTTTGATAATATTGTCATATTATCCATTAAACTGTGGCTCATAGTCATGATTATTGATATGAATTACTTGGTTATTGAGACAATGATTCTCACTGCAGACAGAATGTGAAACACCCTGTTCCGTTGTTTCATGGTTTGAGCTACAGGCAGGCGGGCGTCGCACCATCGTGCTGTTCTCTNCCCTGTTCCGTTGTTTCATGGTTTGAGCTACAGGCAGGCGGGCGTCGCACCATCGTGCTGTTCTCTCTCGGCACACATCCACCTTCTGTTTGACAGAAAGCTTTCTATTCCAGCAACGCAGGAGAATTACAACCTCAAGTCAAGCTACATAAAGCAGGCTGAGAAACACAAAAACAACTTCCTTCATTCCTGCTGCTGAAGTTGTATTCAAAATGTAGGTTCTGGCACAACTTCACCTACTGGTAGAGAAATAAAAATAATCCTAGTGGAGTAAACTGCAGCAACACATGTCGTCTTCAGAACAACTTTAATAGAAACAAATTGACACATTTTGGCTCAAGACCTTCATCAGGGTTACTAAACTAAACATACATCACAAACTATATTTTAATAGTAAAACTGGTGAAAAGGTAAAAACCACACAATCACATACAGTGCTGTGAAAAAGTATTCGACCTCCTCCTGACTTATTCTACTTTTGTATGTATCCAGGGTTTTTCCCTGCATAGAGAATTATGAGGCGGCCGCCCTCCATCATAATTTCGTGCCGCCTCCGCCTCTCAACAAAACTCTGATGGTGTCTTCATGGAAAACACTATTTTTTAATAAAGCATTGCACTCGGTGGATTTGTCATTTGTAACTGCAGTTGCAGCATTACGCCATGTGGTGGCGCTGTATCACAATCATCACAGCGCACCGGGAAAGGCACTGCCAAAACTGCCAAAGAGGGATGTGTCAGGCAGCGCCCTGATATATCTGTTCAAACAGGTGAATATTGTTTCTTTTGCATTGAAGCACGTCCAATTTCTTAAAAATTTTCCTAAATTAACGTTCCATCCATCAGTGTCATGTTTTCAGCTCTGCAGATACGCTCGTAGAATCAACCATTACTTTACACAGTGAGGTGGCGAGGAGGAGAATCATGAGGGTAGGTGAAACAGTGCAGACATCATCTGATTATCAGGCTACAGGCAGTTAAAAAGTCGTAATTCATGATTTACTGATGAGATGCAGTAAATTTGTCACGTCTGAAAGTAATGACCACAGGAAGTGGAAGGGAGCGGTGATGGAGAGGATCAGAGTCAGAGCGCAGGGCCACATTTATAACGTTCTGTACGAACAAAACGGGGCTTGAAAGTTGCGCACGCCACTTCCCACTCAAAGTTTGGGATTTATAAAAATAAACTTGACGGGAGAATTTGAGCACCTGTAGGAAACTCTACCTGCTGCACATTTTGGAGACTGGGGTGTTTGGTACTCAGATGGAAAAGCAGAGAAATGAAGCAGATTTCTCAGTGATTCTTCCACACAAGTCATTCCACGGAATCAAACTCTGAATTCTAGCATAGAGCCACTCTGACAGAGCCGTTTAAGCTATACTTACTTCAAAATAAATCCTTGCCGCAATCTCATCCTTTATTCTCTGCTGACCCATGTGCGTTTAGAACAAACCACGCCTTAAGCTCCACCCCCACACTGTGATTTGGGCTGTGTTTTACTTTTCATTCTGGCACGAGAGGGCTTTACATTTAGTATTGGCATGTCTATGCTGCCCCCTGTTGGACAACAGTAAAATGAAAAACCCCTGATCTTTTCTTTTCACCATACTGTGATTTGATTTTAATATGGCAGGAAAAATTCATGTCACAATGAAAAACAATTAATTCAATCATTCAAACAAAACAAAAAAAGTTTGCACTATACCATATATTTTTCACTTAATTGTGACACAGTAAATGTGTGTATGCAAATGAAATACAAATGAAAAACATGTATTTCGCAAATGTGTTTTATATTTCACTCTTTTTGTTTTTAATTTTAATTTGTCCCTTAAAATCTTCCATAAATGAATTCTCATAATCTATTTAAAAGAATCTGGTGGTTGACTGTGTCAAATTCGCAACTCAGGTCAAGCAGAAGCATCAAAGGTGTGTTGATGTAGAGATGTATCTTTATATCTTTAACTACTTTCAGAAGGACTGTCTCCGGACTGTGATATGTTCTAAAACCTGACTGAAACATTCTGAATTTAGTGTTTGAGTTTAAAAAGGTAATCAAGTGATTAAAAGCTAGTATCTCTAAAATTTTGTTTAAAAATAGAAGATTTGGTATTATTATGGTGAGGATATCTTCCCCCACTGAATTAAAAATGGTTTTAAAAATGGTGGTAGGGTCAAGGGAACATGTGGATTCAATCCTGTTACTACTTTCCTGAGCATCAACCAGGTGAAAACATTCCATGACCTTACATGGTATTGTAGGTGTCATTAAAAGTTGAGTGTTATTTTGTTTGCAGATACCAGATCTGATATTATTTTCTCTCTGAAGTCGTCTGTGAATTCCTCACATGGTTGTAGGAAGCTGGTTGGTGGTCGGATTAACGAGTTAATTATACTAAAGAGCAGTTTGGGATTATTAGTGTGATTGTAGTGGTGCAGTCACACTCATGTTCTCTTACTATTACTTCTTCTTCTTCTTCTTCCCAATGTTTTTTGCTCATCCATGCCGTAAATACTATTCATGCTACACATACCGTTCATACATCAATGAGTGCATAATTTTATGCTGCATCCTGCTTTTTCATAATATTTGCATAATTTTATATAATTAGACTATTGCCAAAAAACTGACTTTTAAAAATGACGTTTGTCCTGTATCTCCTCCTACATACTTTAATATACCAAGACAAGTCATATGTCAATCCATGCACAATTCTTTGGGGAAGAGCGCTATTTCTTGTGTTACTGATATTTGCAATACTTTATGATTTTTTTTTTTTAAATCCCATAAACAACCATTGTGTTTATATCTCAAAAACTACAAAAGGTACAAATTTCATTCAACTTCTAAAATGTGTCATATTGGTCACTGATTAAATGTGCAAATGGGCTCATGTTGAAAAAATGTATTGTTTACAAAATTTTATGAATCATAAATAGTAATGATTGTGTATTGCATCTAATTGACGATAATGTATTTTATAACTGAGATACTGTGTACAGCTGAAATTCCATTTTAATTGCTATGTGCTCATTATTACACTCTAATAGACTGTGTAAAATCTCATCACGATGAAATTTACCATTTATGAATTATTGTGAATTATATATTACATTATTTTCTAATGGGCTCATTCACTGTAATGTATTTTATAGCTGAGATACTNAATTATATATTACATTATTTTCTAATGGGCTCATTCACTGTAATGTATTTTATAGCTGAGATACTGTGTACAGTAGAAACTAAGCTTTAATTGATATTTGCTCATAATTACACTCTAATTGACTGTGTAAAATATCATAATGATGAAATTTGCCATTTATGAATTATTATGTATTATACCTGTATATTACATTATTTTCTAGTGGGCACTGTAATGTATTTTATTCCTTACATGCTGTGTACAGTAGAAATTCAATTAAAACTGTTAAATACAATATACAGCAGCCAAACATAGCAAACATGTTCATCATCTCATCCACAACTATGAAAACAAAAATTACACCAGTCAGCCTGATGGGGGTGCTATAATAACCACTTGTACATTTTGGCTTATAACTTTGGACCCGTAACAGATACACTCAAAATTCTTTTTTTCCCTGGATTTCTTGGGCCTACATGCATCCATATGTACAGGCCACGCCCATTTCTGCCTTTCTGAATATTGGCTAAAATCAGCAGACATTTTGTTTTAAGAATCTGAGAGACCGTTCAACTTACAGCAGCCAAACTTTCAGACATGTTTATCATCTCATCCACTACTAAGTACAGCAGAAACTCCATAAAAAGAAAAAAATAATACTAAAAAATATACTAAAGGCTCACTAAATGGACATCAATCAAGTGTGTATAAGGTGATGACGTACTCTTTATGCTAAAACTCATAACGTATTGTTTGAGTTATTATAAATTATATAATGCAAAAATAACTGTAATTCTCAATCAACTAAACTTGATTAAAACTAAACATGCTCAATACTACATATTGATGAACTACACATAACTTTACTATGTTGACCTATACATTTCATGAGTTATTATGGTTTCTATTGTGGCAAGATCATGAAGTAGATCATAATAACAAATGCTTAAAAATCAAAACATGTTAATAATAACAAATGCTAAAACAACATAAAACATAACAACAAATGCTTAAAAATTAAAAGAGCATCAAGGGCAGGCTTCATTCTTTTATGTACTAAACTTTCACGAGGAGGGGTAAAAAAAAGTTCTCGGGTTTGAAGAAATATGTGCTTCAAAGTTTGCTGCTGCTTCAGGAGTAAGGCAATGTTTTTTAAATAACTCATTCATTGGTATGTTGTAAAGTGCAGTTAAAAATGGTGGTCAAAGGTGGAGGATATACAGTATTAACATTGAGACCATAAGATGTTATCAAGTCTTAAAGGTGTCCCAGGTGGTGAGTGGGATTATTAATATGCTGTTTAAAACCCATACACTCCAATAAAGCTAAAAAACTCTCTGACCTTATTATCAACATGTATATTAAAATCTCCAGTTAAAATACAGCAATCATAGTTAGAATGAATGACTAACAATAAAGCTGAAAATCCAGTCAGAAATGAGGAAATAGATAATTTAGGAGATCTGCAGATTGTCACAGCAAGGAAATGAGACTGAGATTTAACAACAATAACATTGTACTCCAAAGCATGAAACATCCCAAAACAGAGCGGAGAAAAGCGAGAAGACGAAACCTAATGTCTGACTGCTTTGAATGCGTCCCGTTTCATCTCCGCCGCGCGCCACTTCGCTTTCGTTTTCTTGGGACCGCCCAAGTACAGCCTATATATGCTACCTCATTATGTATACGCTTACGCTCCTTATGTATACGCTTATACTCTTTATGTATACGCTTATGCTCTTTATATATACACTTATGCCCACTATGTTCTCGCTTATGCCTGCTATGTATACGTTTATGCCCACTATGTCAGCTTATGCCCGCTTTGTATACACTTATGCCCGCTATGTCAGTTTATGCCTGCTTTGTATACGGTTATGCCTGTTATGTCAGCTTATACCAGCTATGTATATGTTTATGCCCGCTATGTCAGTTTATGCCAGCTATGTATATGTTTATGCCCGCTATGTATACGCTTATGCCAGCTATGTCAGTTCATGCCTGCTATGTATACGCTTATGCCACCTATGTCAGCTTATGCCCACGTGTGTCGTGGCTTCTGTAGTTAATATGGATCTGGTGGGTTAAACACTTTATCCACTAGGGTACAATGTGAGGATAGAAACAGAGCACTTACTGTATATAGTCGAGTATAAACCCAGTTTTTCTTACCAAATTTCACAATGCAAATTGACGGGTTGGCTTATATATGTGAAATTCAAATTTCATCCCAGAGAACGAAATTTCCAGGCATGGAAATACTACCCATTACCACTACCCATGGAAAATAGTTTAAATCATACCTTAGAATGAGATATTTCCTGACTTAACATCTGATCAGCACATTTTGCGGCAGCCAATAAGCATTGCTGTGATTGGTCAGTTACAGTAATCAGCTGCTGACATAAATACCATGTTTACCGGTAAGGTATTCTTTATTGTCATTTGTACATAGTACAGATGAAATTTAGACTCTGCATTTAACCCATCCTGAGAGGGAGGAGCAGTGGGCAGCTACTGTGCAGCACCCAGGGACCAACTCCAGTCTATTGGCCAGTGCTTTTGGTCAAGGGCACTGACCTGAGAATAAAGCCAGTAGATGTTTTAATGATGGTGGGGGAAACTGGAGCACCCAGAGGAAACCCATGCAAGTATGGGGAAAACATGCAAACTCCACACAGAAAAGCCCTGCCCCCGCCTGGAATTGAACCCACAACCTTGCTGTGAGGCAGCAGTGCTAACCACTGAGCCACTGTGCTGCCTGGTACCGGTGTTAGAGCCATTTCTTGGATAATTATCAAATGTTCGAAACATTTAATTTGGGAAAAGTGAAATCAAATAAGTTATTATTTTTTAATATTTATATCTTAACTGATTGANTTAATTTGGGAAAAGTGAAATCAAATAAGTTATTATTTTTTAATATTTATATCTTAACTGATTGATTAGGTGATGATCACCGTTTCATAGATGCTCTGTTGGAGGCGGAGCCAGTGTTTATGATGAACAGGACAGCGGTTTAGTTTTTGACCTCACGTTATTTTTTTGTTATTTTGATTTTGAAAATAAATAAATTGCAAAAAGAACAAGAGTGTGATGTTATCATTCTGGTGTGAGTCAGGAAGAGAAGTCCCGTTAAAGCGGTGAAGTTTTAAAACAGCCGCCACAACCTCTACATGGATTATTTTCAGAAAACCACAGGAATACTATGACATTACCCAGAAAAACAGGTACCGTATATACTCGACTATAAGCCGACCCCCCAAAGTTGCTCCATCAATTTATTTGTTTAGCAAGTTNATATACTCGACTATAAGCCGACCCCCCAAAGTTGCTCCATCAATTTATTTGTTTAGCAAGTTAGCCAACCTTTTTTTTCTGGGTATCATCATAGTATTCCTGTGATTTTCTGAAAATAATCCATGTACGGGTTGTGGCTGTTTTAAAACTTCACCGCTTTAACGGGGCTTCTCTTCCTGATGCACACCGGAATGATAACGTCGCACTCTTGTTCTTTTCGTGGATTATTTATTTTCTAAATCAAAACAACAAAACATGATGTGAGGTGAGGTAAATAACTATACCGCTGCCCCGTTCCTCCAGCNAAAACAACAAAACATGATGTGAGGTGAGGTAAATAACTATACCGCTGCCCCGTTCCTCCAGCTGAGCGTCTATAGATTCTCCGTGACGGATCCGCTACGTATCATAGCGGCACTTCACGGAGCCGGCTCTGATCAGTCACTATGTTAAAACTAATAACTTATTTGATTTCACTTTTACCAAATTAATATTTTAAACATTTGTTAATTAACCAAGAAATGGCTCTACCACCGGTACCGGTAAACATGATATTTATTTCAGCAGCTGATTAGCTATGCTAGCCCTAAAAAAAAAAAAAAAAAAAAAAAAAAAAAGAAAAGCTACTTTAGCCGTTACTGCCTCCGCAAAATGCGCTTAATAAGATGTTTAGTCAGGAAATATATCATTATAAGGTGTGATTTAAACTATATTCCATGGGTAGTAGTAATTGGTAGTATTTCCACGCCTGGAAATTTCAGTCTGATTTGAATTACTGACTATAAGCCGACCTCCAATTTGTGTTGTGAAATTTGGTGAAAAAAACTCGGCTTATACTCAGGTATATACGGTAATTTGCTAAACAAATACACTGATGGAACAACATCAGGGGGCTTATATACAGGTTTCATTAAAAATCTAAATATGTAGGTCAAAATTGGGGGGGGGGGGGNGGGGGGGGGGGGGGCTTATACACGAGATCGGATTATATTTGAGTATATACAGTTCATCATGGATCTTAAAAGTACTTCCTGTTTTACTAACCAGTATAAATAACATTCGGCATTTTATTTACTTATGTTACCAATGTGAAGGAAACGGTGACACGACGACAGTTAAACATGTTGCTAAATTCAACACAACCAGAATATCTTTTCTTTTTCAAAGTTTGTGTTCAAACAAATCATCCACAACGTATTGAAATGTCAAAAATATAAACATCACTGCATGCTCCCATTTGTAGAATTTTCTCAAAATTTAATCTCTCAGCTGTTTTGTATAAAATTTTTATGTGTCTGAAGCATATTTTCTGTTTAGATCGTGTCTGATGTTATACAGCCTCACGTTCCTGTGACTTATTTGTGATTATATCCATGGATTAAACATTGGACAGACGTCATATTTATGGTATCGCTGTACATCTGTTGGACTGTGGTGGCGGTAAGCACTATCTCAGGTTTCTATGGAAAACTACAGGCAGCCTCAGCTACAAAAGTATTTACAACAATGAATACATCTACAAGATTTACCGTCCACAGGGAACTTCGCATCAGTGTCTGGAAAAACGTTTAAGCATTCTGGTCGTTAACAGACCATACCGGCAATTTTGCATGTTTGAGCCTAATATATTTAATTTTCATACATGTAATATTACTGACAATCATTTCCCAAAGCATACTACTGGAACGGTGAATTAAAAATGTTTTTCCTACCTTCCAGACCTCCATTGGTTTCAGTTCATTCTGCTATTAAAATCAACTTGTTGATACTTGAAACGTTCTTGGGATAGGTAATCCATCATCACCAACAAGACGTGTATTCAGGTTTTTTTAGAAGTTATGTAATTTTAGTGTTTAAGCTCAATAAAAAGCGTGGAGTGAATGTATGCCTCCACCGGGGAATATAGTCCCAAAAGAAGACCTGCGTTTATGGAAAAATTTAAAGGACCGTGACTTCATAAGGCTGTGTAACTATTAGCAGGAGAAACATGGATTTTTAAGGTGGGTGTATCACTTGAATATTTGATTTTGAAAGATTAAGAGATTTAGCAAAATATCAGGAAAGCTGAAATACGGTTTTATCCTTTGGGAAATGATTGTCAGTAACGTAACATGTATGAAAATTGAATATATTAAGCTCAAACATGCAAAATGGAAGGGATGGTCCTTTAATAATTGTGGGTAAAAACTCGGCATCAGCTGAATTCATATTTTATGCTTTGTTTTATTGTTTATGTTTTATTCTTTACACTTTATGCTTTATTCTCCATCATGCACGCACGGACAAACTTGTCTCGTTCCTTCTTCCAACATGCTTCCAATTAGCAAATTGTTTGCTAATTGGAGAAAATATTTCCAGGCGTTTAATGCCGATTTATGAGATGCTGCTTCCATAAACTTTATTTACCAATTTTGTCCTGCTGATGTCATGTGACAGAAGTTTACATACTGCCCCCCCTCCCCCCCATGGTGTTTGCTGGTACTGCATCTCGCATACAAACAATAGTATTAACACTTTGATGACCATGTCTACTATAGTCTGTATGCGATTGGTTGGTTTTTCACCTCTTCACCAGTTTTACTATGTAAATGTACAGTAATATGTCTTGTATGTTTTGTTTGGTAATCCTGATGAAGGTCTTGAGCCAAAATGTGTCAGTTTGTTTCTGATAAAGTTGTTGTTGCTGGAGTTTTCTCATTTAGAAATAAGGAGTTCATCCAGGCAAAAGACAAATCAGACACATGGCAAGGTTTTACTCCTGCTCAAATATGACTTTTGCATTTATGAAAGTAAGACATAATAAATCACTACAGACCCTCTTTGAAACCTTAAAGGACCATACTGATCATTTTGCATGTTTGAGCCCAATATACACAACCTGCATACACGTTATGTTACTGACAATCATTCAAACATACTACTAGTTCAAAACATGCTACTGGAGCAGTAAATATTAGAATTGTTTTTCCTACCTTCCAGACTGTCATTGGTTTCAGTTCATTCCAGTACAACATAAAAATCAACTTTAGAGACTTGAAATGTGTTTAAGATAATCCATCATAGAGAAAAAATATATTGTCAAAGTAACTGTATTTAGCTGATCCAGCACAGAGCTACAGGGAAGAAAATGTATGTCTCCACCAGGAAATATAGTCCCAGGAGAAGACTACTTTTACTGAGAAATTAAAAACATCCCTTCTACAATCCTGCGCAGGTGTCAGCAGGTGAAACACTGAATTTTAAGGTGACTGTATCACCTGAACAGTTGACTTTGAAAGATTAGGAGATTTGGCAAAATAACACAAAAATGAAACTTTACATGTTTTGGAGAAGTTGCCAGTAATGTAACATGTATTTAGACTACAGTTTGAGGCCACACTCAGATTTAAAAAAAAAAAAAATCATCAATACACTCGTTTTACAATTTGTTGCACAGGAAATGACAAAATACATAAAATAAATACAAGTAATTAGTTTTCTAGAAGAATTAGTGACATCAAAGCATTTTGGAGTCATTTCAGGCTCAGATTTGGTTTGGTCAAAGTAACCTCTTCTGGCCAAGTCAGAATTCTAAAACATTTTGCTTCTCTGTTAAATGGATGTAATTTTGGCATCATTTTGATGAATGTTTTGGATCGTTGTCCTGTTGAAGAATGAAAANAAATGGATGTAATTTTGGCATCATTTTGATGAATGTTTTGGATCGTTGTCCTGTTGAAGAATGAAAATCTGACCAATAATTGGTAAACCGGATGGAATCGCGTGTCTTTGAAGGATGGTATGGTAACTCTCTTTCTTCATAATTCCTTTAACTTGGACCAAGTCTCCAGATTTCTCTCTCCCAAAACTCCCCACAGCATTACTGACCCCCCCCTTTACATGCAGAGCAGCAGCATGATTAGACTGTGCAGCACGTTAATCCTAAATGATGTGAGAGAAGGCAGGCAGCAGCTATTGAATAGACCGTTAAAACACATCAGCAATGAGTTGAAACACACCTGGAGTGTCAGTGCACTAATACAGACTTCATTACTCATCATTTCTGTAGCTAAAGTGGCTACAGAATGTGCTCTGGTTGACTAATTCTTCTTGAAAACTAATTAGTTACATTTATTTTATGTATTTTTGTCATTTCATGTGCAANTTTTTTTTTTTTTTTTTAATCTGGCCTCAAACTTCCAAACTGCAGTGTAGGTAGTATTTAATGGGCTCAAATCGGCAAACTCACCGGTATGGTCCTTTAAGACTCATACACAGTGCAGGATAAGTGAATTAGCTTCTTTCATTTTCATTCCAATGAACAACTTCAGGCACCTGAAATCATTTTGTTTCAGGAAGAAGATGTGAGGTGTTGATGTTATTTCCACAGCAGCAGAAACAGGATGCCCTCCTTTAGAGGTCACAGGCTGAGGCACCATCAGCCAAGATGCGGGATCCCCCCTCCTAACGCAACAAGACCAGGACACACCCAGACAGAGAGGGGAGGGGGAGGAGGAGGAGGAGGAGGGATGAAATAAGAGCAGTGGGAGAAGTAGGAGAAGTGGAGCTGCTCATCCGTCCATTTTAGCTGATGACGTAACAACAAGGATGTTGGCTTCTTAATTAAAAGCAAAGTCTGAGCTGCTTTAACGTGTCTGCAGCACCTCAGCGTGGGAACCCCACTCACGTTACCGACACCTTAGCGGCACAACACCGACATTTTAGCAGCACTACCAATATGCCGCTGTGTCGGTGTCGCTGGTCTCAGCAGCTGCCTGAGGGAAATTTCCGTGGAAAAACACAGCAAACTGGTTCAGACTCTCCGGCGGTACGAAGGAGCCTCACCGCCCCGCTGCTGTCGCTCTTTCCCCGGTACCGCCCGCCGCGCTCTCGCCTGGAGGAAACCGTCAAAACGAACTCCTTTCCAAACCTGACTGTTTGGTTTTCACCGGCTCATTAGTTAACATATCTACCGGTAAAAGACGCCCGGAAACCTGTTAATACTCACCGGACGCCGCTTTCCCATTCGGCGCGTGCCGGTGCGTCCAAAAACACGTAAATCCAATAAAACCCAAACTTTATAAGTCATGTTCAGCGTGGCGACACGTTCCTCACATCAAAGCAGCCTCATTCATTACTTGTGCGTGGATTTAGTCATGTTATGTCCTGATCCGTGTTTTACACGCGTGTCTGCGTGTCACGGTACATTTTGATGGAGACATGCTGGTATACGGCAGAACGTGTCGTCTGACCGAGCTAACGATCTCAACCACGGAGCAGAAACGGTTAAAAAAAAAAAAAAAAAAAAAAAACCGTCCACGATGCTTCAGACAAAAAAGCACTGAACACACACACAGACACGGTGTTTTCACACCTGTGGACAATGCGTGTTATTGTGTAGTTGCTCATGGTGGGTGTGAAGGTAAAGCTCGTTACCCGGATGCTAATCATGGCATAAACATAAACATGTAAAATGCACTTTGATAGAAAAACACGTCACAGACATGATGTGAAAAAACAGATCCGTGGGGTCAAGTTAAAATGACGTTACCTTAACTCGAGTCCGCGTTCATATCACGTCCGTGGCTGGTGTGGGTTTACAGGGGTTTGTCCATGGATTCAGCCTGACGACCCGCAGCAGCACGGTGATTAATGGGCGAAGATCCGTCCGGTCTCCGGTCTGCTCAACTATTTCTAACAAAACCGGAATGCGAATAAACATCAACTGTTGCCGCAGCAAAGGACGGAAAAATCAAATCCTGATCCGAGAGAAATCAGTCCTTTAAAACTCCTCCTCTTCTACAACGCAGCAGAGAGGAAGCTTCGATTTACTCTGAAACCTGATAATAATCAGATCCAGCGAAGCCGCAGCGTGAGAGTGGACTGTCTGTGGAGCTGAGCCGTGGGTGGGACTGGAGGTGGGAGGCGGGGGGCCTGCACGAACAAACGGGGCCCGAGAAAACCAGAGCAAAACCACCGTCCGGATCAGCGTCTTTTCCGGCTGTGTGTGTGTGTGTGTGTGTGTGTGTGTGTTTGTGGAAGGAGGGACGGAGGGAGGGGGAGCGGGGGGGGGACCAGACCAGACCGGGATTACCCCTTTTAAGGTGGATCCACCAGTTAATTAGATTATTACACTCAAACAGCAAAAATGTGAACAAAGTCCGAAAAATACATGTGGAAGTCGGTGTTCAGGATCAACTAGTGACCATGTTATCTGGTGACGTTAGGGCGAATGAGTCCCTGGTTGTAGTGAAAAAATAAATCTTTTTTTTCCTCCACGAATTTCTTATTATTGCTTTTTTCCAACCCAACTTTCTTACAGACTCCCATTTGATAAAGAACTTTGATGAAACTGCATCACTAATGATATGCAGTAAACTTTTAATGAAAAGGGAAAATAATAAGTTAGTGGGGACGACTAATAAATAATGTCTTCCGGTTTTTCAAATATTTTTATTAAACATTTTAGCTTTCCTTAATGTAATCAGGTTGGTCAGGAGATAGAAATACACACATTCCACAAGTGTAATACAAAATAAGGGAGCAACAGGGATCATTTATATCCTTTTATTTTTCATAAAACTTAAATGCATTGTTAGTTAATTTTATATGTAAAATTTAGCAAACAATTAAAAATAACACCTGTGCACACAGGCAGGCTAAAGTCACCAGTTAACACGGACACTGATTAATCTCAAACACCAGTGTGACAAAGAACAGAAATGTTCATCTGGACGTGTTGCGCATAACTGTTGCTCAAACTTATGATTTATAGTGTCTCCTGTATCATAGCTTAGTATTTTATAATTTTGATTTAATTGTAATTTTGCATCTCAATTATAAGCTAGTAAATCTAGCAATTCTAGTAATGAGTTATGACTTAACTCAGCATCTCATATTAAAGACTGAATATTTTTAAAACTTTGACTTAAGCTATGTTCACATTACAGGCCTTAATGGTCAATTCCGATTTTTTAATCAGATCCGACCTTTTTGTGTTGATGGTTCACACTGATGTTTGTAAGTGACCTGTATCCGACACGGGTGTGAACACACTGAGGTCCTAAACTGCCATGCATGCACAGATGTAACTAAAATATGAGCCGCACGGTACAATAACAACAATAACTGCAACAATAAGGTGCAACAAATACGTGACAGTTTGTCACGTATTTTCATGCACGTCGTTTCATATACAGTATAACATTAGGTCTTCAACGTACTGAAAATAACATTCAAACCAATTTTACAAGCGGAGTTGAGAAGTGAAATTGTACTGGTTGACTGTGAGCTCCAGAGTCTGGAGCTCAGGAGCCACTGAGCTCAGCCTCTACTGCTGCTACGTCAGAATCAGTGTGTGGGTACAAGAGCAGAGCTCTTCACAGAGGAACAGTTCACTGGAAACTTTCTGATCTCTCCATACTATATATCCAACAAATTTAAAACTTCGTCTCTTCACTGACCCCCGTCGCTGTTATTGGTCTCCGTATTTATTTTTACCAGGCTGCTATGAGGTGCCGACTCTGATGAGGATGAGATGCGATATGCGCATGCGCAGAGAAGTGAGACGTTAAAAAAAAAACCACATGAATTCCAATCTGAGCTGTCAGACATGGGTTGCATCACCAGAGATCAGATATGGATCGGATCTAGGACCACATTATGCAAGTGGCCCAGATCTGATATGAAAAAAATTAGATCTGGTTTGTTCCCGCTGCTGTGAAAAAATCAGATCTGAGTCAAATGGAAGCAAAAAAAAAAAACATCGGATCTGGACTACTTCAGCGTGTAAAGTGAACATAGCCTTTGTGTCTCCTAATTGTAAATAACAACACAGAAATCCATCTTATTACTGTCAAGATATAAAGGGAGTCATTTACTTTGTACCAATTGACAGAAAACCTTTTAAATTGTCAGGAAAATGGGTTGGATTCAAGTTTAGAGATTCTCAGGTTCAACAATGACAATAAAAACACTAAAAAAGATATAGGCAAACAGTTTTTTTTCAGGTTATACATATTTCAAAATGTTTATTTCAAGAATGCAACAAGCCAGCTCCTTAGATTAACTTTTGTGATGCTGCTAAATATGTAAAGTCTAATTGCTGAAAGATTTAGAATGATTGAACATCCTGAAAAAAAACATATGGCATTTGGCACCATCGGTGTCCCTGTTTTGGCACAAAACATCTCCAAGGTGTCCAACAAAGTGAGAGAACTGTTATTTTATGCATGGACAAAACTTGGCTTTTGCTATGGTAAACCCAAACTGATTGGGCCACTGATCCATCAGTCAAATCCTATCCAATCATTTCTGTCCAAGTCTACTATCGCTCTCACCCTCGAAAATTATATTATTGAGAAGCGACAAAGCTAGTTTTAGCTCGGAGGCTATCTCGTGTTTTACTTACATTTATCTCCAGATTACATGGTCGTAAAATGTCATTCTTGGGCTCATTTTGTTCAGGAGAAGATAATCCTTCCATAGATATTTGTATATCTCCATTCTGTTGAGAAATGGCAATTATAAAACATCGTGAACACTACATAGGGACGAGCGCACGATCTCTGGGCTGTCACTGGAACATACTACATTACACATGTATACATTACACATACATATATTACACATGGGGAACGCATGCCTGTTGCCATGGCTACTTAAAAGCTGATAGGACCACTGATCCATCAATCAAATCCTCTGCCAGTCTGCTATCGAATCACAGAGAGGGACTTTAAAATATAGACTGCCCTCGGAAGTTCCATCATCGAGAAGCAATGAAGCTATGTGTTAGCTTTGAGGCTATCTTGTTCTTTATTTACATATATCTCGGGATCCCATGGTCATAAAATGTCATATTTAGTCTCATTTTGTTCGGAAGAGGCTAAGCTTTCTGTAGATATTCATATATCTCCACTTTATTGAGAAATGGCAATTATAAAGCTCACAAACCCTACAACGGAAGTGCTGGGACTGATGCCAGGCCGCTCCAGCTTTAAAGGGAATGACAAGTCTGTTTTTTTTTTTTAACAGAAGACCATCATGGGCGGTGTACTCTATGTAGCTAGCACACATAGCTAGTGTATGTAGCTAATGAATGTAGTTAAAGTATGTAGCTAACGTACACAGTTAACATACATAGTGACCATACAGTTAACATACTTAGTTAACGTATGTAGTTAAAGTACGTACATAGCTAGCATACCTAGCTAGTATACACAGCTAACATACATAGTTAGCATACCTAGCTGGTATACATAGCTAATGTATGTAGCTAACATTGCAGCTAACGTAGCCAAGTTAAGGTACATAGTTAATGTACGTAGTTAAAGTGTGTATGTAGTTAGCATATGTAACAAATGTAGGTAGCTAACGTAGCTAAAGTGTGTAGTTAAGTCTAGTGGTTTAATTTGTGAAGCACCAAAGAAGGCTAAATACCCCACGACAAAACAGACCAAGACAAACAAGCAATGACATATAAACAAGCAGTGAGTAGTAATAAACTGTGTAGTGTGTTAATTTGTGACGTTCCATGCACCAAATTCAGATCACCAGAGTCCTGATCCCCTCTGAGGAAGTTGCTACCTACAATACTCATCTGGATAAGTTTGGGAAACAGAAACTGTTAAGTCAGTTACAAGGTGATGAAAGTGTAAGTGTATGTATGTATGTGTAAAAGAAAAAAAAGACAAGATCCAAAACCTAGGTTTTGTGTGAATTTCCATCAGTTAAATGCAGCCACACAAATTGATGCATATCCAATGTCCAACATCCAAGAGATCCTGGAATCCCTAGCTGGAGCTGTGATTTTCTCTACCTTGGATCTTAATAGTGGCTATTGGTGAGTCCAGATGGGCAAAGACGGCAGAGATAAAACTGCCTTCATCTGTCCTTTTGGCTTGAGTCCAAACGGCATTACCTTGAAATGATACAGGCACTTGTTACAGGAGCTTGTTCTGGGTGAGTTGAGGGGGAAGATCTGTCTAGTATATCTAGATCTCATTATTTATTCCACCTTAGATCACTATCATGACCTACAGACAGTCCTCAACAAGTTACAGAAAGAAAACATGACACTTAACCTCAAAAAGTGGCAGTTCTTCCAAATTCTTTGAAGTTCTTGGGCCATGTGATTTCTTCTGCAGGAGTGGAGGTGGATGTGGGGAAGACCAAAGCTGTATAGGACTTCCCCATCCCCTGCAACACAAAAGAACTCCAAAGATTCCTTGGAATGGCAGGATGGTACCATCACTTTGTTCCAAATTTTTTCTCAGCTGTCTGAGCCACCCAATGCCCTCAGTTGAAAGGGAGCAAAGCTTATTTGGACACCTCAGTCCAAGCAGCATCTGGTTTCTCCACCCATACTTAGCCATCCAGTTTAAACTGATGCCAGTGATGTGGGGTTAGGTGCTGTGCTGACTCAACAAACGACTAGATTGAGAGCAAGTTCTTGCTTTTGCCAGCCACATACTCAATCAGGTTGAGCGAAACTATTCCACCACCAAGTAGGAATGCCTTGCTCTGGTCTGGACTCTAGAAAATTCGAGATATTACTTGGAGGGGAGACACTTCACTTGGTAACTGACCATTCTTCACTGGTATGGGTTTTCAGGACCCCAAAGCCCTAACACTCGGCTAATACGATGGGCCCTTCAGCTGCAAGAATTCATTTTTACCATGGAGTATTGCAAAAGCAAATGCAATACTGTACCTGTGACCTTGTCAAGAGCTCCAGTTGACAACCAGCAACATCTTGCTGTTGCCACATTGGCCACCGTGATGAGCTCTAAGAAAGAGGGGTCCACTGATCTGCAGATCTCAGATGATGTCATTTGGGAAACCCAGCAGGAGGATCCCATCATCCAATCCCTATATGAGCAAATAATTAATTCTGGTGAAATATCTGAAGGTCCCACAACCAAATATACTATCCTGGAAGATAAGGTTTACAGAATGAAGCAATTACCTCATAAGACTCTTTACCAAGTCTATATCCCATCTTCACTTCGTGAACAACTTCTGTGCCACTTTCACAATGATCCCTTGCCTGACCATCTAGGGAGATATAAAACCTACAAAAGCCCTTGTTACTGGCCTAAGATGAGCTTGGATGTGAAAGATTAGGTACAGTGCTGTCAGATATGCCAAAAATACAAGTTATAAAAAATACAAAAAATATATAATATAATATAATATAATATAATATAATATAATATATAAAGATATAATGTAATATAATATAAAAAATACAAGTTCCTAGATTCATCCTCTCTGACCAAGGTCCCCAATTTGTTTCTGCTGTGTTTGAGGGGATCTGCAGGCAGTGGAATCTAAGACAAAAGAAAACAGCACCATACCATACTACAAACCAACTTGACGGAAAGAGTAAATCGGAATTTTAAATCCATGATTGCATCATACATTCAAGAAAATCACAAAAATTGGGACAAGTACATACCAGAGTTCCGATTTGCTGTAAACTCAGAAATGCCTGAAATTCACCAGAGTAACCCCTGCAGAACTAAATCTAAACAGAATTCTCAGCCCAGATCTCCTCAACACTGATGTACCAGCATACTCCAGAGCAGCCCAGATCTCAGATCTTAAAAAAAAAAAAAAAAAAAAANAAAAAAAAAAAAAAAAAAACTTGTTGAAATAGAGGGGTGAATCTCTCCCTCTGTGAATTACGCTGGTTGAGGCAGACAACGTGGATGTAGACTCTGGTTAGAGAATCAGGCTCCAGAGAAGGGATTAGTCTTCAATATTTTTTTTAAGTTGCAGATGGATATCAGTTTGGGTATGTGGATGTGTGTAGGTAAGTGTGTGTGTGTGTGTGTGTATGTGTGTGTGTGTGGTCTGAGAATAAAGCACAAAAAAACAGGAAGTAGGCATTACAGCACAAAAGCAGTCATCCATGATAAAACACAGATTGAGGCACTATATTTCTAATAATGTCAATCTGCATAGTTAAACACAGTCTGAATAATAAATCTCATGGTATCTGTAATAAACAGAAATAACTTGTAATAAACATAAATAACTCAAGAAAAAACACAATTCTAAACAGCACCAGCACCTAAACAGTAGCCTTTGTAGCGTATCAGTAGTATGCCTCAGATAATTAATTAAGGTAAAGCAATGGTATGCAAAGCTGCAATGTTAAGATCATAATTTCAATAATGGAATATTAATCTTATTTAAATTGGACACCATCCACATTATGTGGAAAATTAAGTCATTCAAACTTAATATTTTGATTATTTAATTAATATTCAGTCTGAGATCTTAAATTAATATTAGGGCTCAAATCTGAAAAGGGTGATCCTTTTCTCATTCAGTGATTACTTCTTCGAACTGAAACAGGCAAACAAAGTACTATTGCACACTGGTGGATTTTCAAAATAAAATCCTAACCTAACGTTAACTGAGTCTAGCTTTACTTTACAGAGTTATTAGTGTTTCTTACTAACCATTTTCTATTTTCATAATTATGAAAATAGAAAATGGTTAGTAAGAAAGATATGGAAATGGGAATATAACGTAGTTAGGCTGCATCACTTTAACATTGGCAAAACCAAGATCTTAAGTGGGATGTAATCAACTCCAGTGATGTTTGAAAAAGGTCAGATCGCCAGTCTTGACTCAGGTGCATCCAGCATGGGTCACGTCTAGGTGGGATCACCACATGGTGCAAACTGGCAGTCCTCCGGATACGGTGTCTGGATCCACAGCGGGCAGGCCACGGGTCCGGACAAACGAGTCTTCCTTTGGAGCCGGATCAGCGCACTTCTCGAGAAACAGCTGGAACTGGGAGCTGGACTTAGGGTCGAACCGAGTTGCAGTGCTGGAGTTGAATCCCAACGTGGTCAGTGGAGCTGATGGCACATGGCAGAGCAGCTAACTTGGAGAACTAACTAGCTAGAACTGAATAGCTTGAATGAAATCACGCGGAGGTTGTGATAACATCTATTGCTGATTCAGGCAAAACTTCTTAGAGCAGCTAATAAATACTTGAGATTACTTTAAAATAAAGAACCGCTAGCTGGAGTTTTAGCAGCACAGTGAAGAAAGGAGAAGAGAAGAGAAGTCACCATGCAGCATAGAGAGGAAGGCCGAGAGAGAGGCCAGAATAAAGAGAGAGGGATCCAAAAGAGTCCGGGGGAAGAGAACGAACAATGGCGGAGTGGCCTTTTAAACAAGACAGCCCTTCGCGCTTTGTAGAAACACGCCCATGCTTTGTTCTTATAGGAGCTTCCTGATGATGTCAAAAAGGCAGGCGAGCAGCTCGACGCAGCTTAATCTGTGTGATATTACAGAAACATAACTTATACTAAATCCACTCATTTCCCATTGTCAAAGCATGATACATAGAATTTTCACGTAGTAAATTCACAGTGTGACATGCTAGCACAAATAAAACCATGTTACACAAATAAATCATCTCTTCTGTTGTCTAATAGGACTTTATCACAAAATCTAAACATCTAACATTTTATTATGAAATCTGATGATCTTTACTTAACTAAATCTATTTCTACATCAATGCAAGTATTCTAAACATTACAAAGATAAAACAAAAGCTTAGATTGTTGTAGATTGTTAAAACAGATTTTGTGTGAGCTTAAAGGACCATTAAATGACAATGTGATGTTCTGTGATTTCAGAAGTATGTTAGAGAAATATAACACATATAAAACTAAATCCTTTAACTAAATAAACACAAATACAAAAAAAGCATGTAGTAAATGAAATTGAATTTCAATATCTAAACATAGTTTAAGGCACTCAAGACAGAGAGAGAGAGATGGCAAATTTATTTCATGACTCTAAATATTTTCAGATGTCTTCTTGTTTCCTGAATAGATTCTGAATTAAGAGTTTTGTTTGATGGTGTAGTGAGATCAGTTCTTTAATTCTGTGAAGTTCTTGGCTCGCAGACAATCTGGAGCCACTTTGGTGGAGTCTGTGAGATGATCAAATGAGTGGCCATTTGTGTTCTTGTCTTTATGGCAAGGGAGCTTTAAAGATCAAAGGTTACCAAGTCTCTCTAAGGTGATAACTTTCGTTACTGTGGCATCCAGGACTTTAGAGGAATTTAAAGTTTCGTTTCATTGTCTTACAGTAGCTGTTCTGCAGGCTTTATGACTAAACGAGGAGAGGGTCACAGCAGGAAGTCTTGAGGGGTTCCTGGGTGCTCATCCATATGTTAAAGTGAATGTTNTGTGTGTGTGTGTGTGTGTGTGTGTGTGTGTGTGTGTGTGTGTGTGTGTGGACTGCGGGAAGAATGGGAGCAGGATGTATATTGTGCCTGTGAAGGGGAGCAGTTAGGTGTCTGCAGGGCTTCAGCAGGATTCCATGATGAAGCTGTCTGTAAAAACTGGTTATTTCATACCAGAAAAACATAATCATAGATTCATCAAACTGCAGTTGTTCCAATAATGCTACACCTTGCTACTACTGAAATAACATGTGTCACGTAGGTAACAAGCATAGCCATAACATGCAGTTCGGTTAATTAGCAGTTGCTTCAATACTAATTAGCGCTACAGTACCAGTAAACTCACTTAAACAATTCAATACAAAACTAACACTGTTAATGGAATACAAAAACAAACAGTACTCACATAATTTTCATAAATGCACACGATAAAGAATAGGAGAATGTCCGTTTTGATCAGCTGCTCATAAGGCACACAGTAGCTGTTGGCTGTGTTAGTCTGAAAATTGAGCAATACCATTTCAGTCCACTAGACACCACTGACGGGCTTTCCAAAACAGCCGCCCCCAAATGTCTGTCATGACATTTGTCCTCATGTGGAAAGACTGGCAGAAGCCTCCTCATTGTCCTCTGTAAGTTTGGGAAGCTTGATTAGCTGGGCAACTGGTCAAACATATGTTTTATGTTCAACCTTCACTGTGGCAGTCCGAATACGTCCATCCAGTCCAGTGAAGGTCTCTGTCACTGTCCCCACAGACCAGAGGGCCCATGGAAATTATGAATCCACTATGAGTACAACCTGATGCACTATAACCTCTCTGCTGTTCATCCTCCACTTCTGGCAATCCTGTAGCCCTGGTAAATAATGTTGAATGAAGGCTGTCCAGAAGTTATCCACCAACACCTGGCTGTGCCTCCATCATTGTTTACCTAGCAGATCATTGGTGTCATATAGTGCTTGAGGAAGTGAGGAGTCTCTGCATCCCATGAGAAGTAGGTTAGGAATTATTGGATCAGGGTCTGCAACATCTGTTGACACATAACCGAGAGGCTTGGCATTTAAGATACCTTCAGTCTCCATGAGTACTGTCTGCAGAACTGACTCTGGCACTGACTGCTCTTTCAGGATTACCTTAAGTGCTGTCTTAACAGACCTGACTTCTCGCTCCCAAAATGAGGAGCACTCGGTGGATTAAATCAAAGGTGATCATCTGATTGGCCAATTGCTCCTGCAGATGTGGAGCCATGGAATCAAATGCTCACGGTTTCCGCCAGTGAAGTTTGTACCATTGTCGCATAGCAACTCAAATGGCTTGCCTCTCCGGGCAATGAAGCGACATAGTGACAGCAAGAAGGCATCTATGTCTAGACTTTCGAGCAGGTCTAGGTGCAGACACCTTGTAGTCATGCACTTAAACAAGATCCCCATCTCTTTTCCTGCTGTTGTCCTATCTTTACGGTAAATGGACCAAAACAGCCCATTCCAGTCGAATAGAATGGGGGTTTGTAAAGATGAAGCCTGCAGGGTGGAAGGTCAGCCATTTTTGGAATGTCAGGCTTGGCCCACCAGTGCTGGCAATCTCTATTAGCATGCTGGTGTTTCTGAATGGCCTCCTGGCCACGGAGGACCCAATACTGGCGACGTAATTCTGCCAGAACTCGCTCAGAACCAGGATAGAGCAGCTTCTGATCATAGTGCTGGATCAGCAGTTTAGTCACCTGGTGTCTTGAGTCCAAGACAATTGGATGGACTGCTTCCAGCTCAAGATGTTCAGCATGGCAGAGTCTGCCCTCAACTCTGATCAGGCCTGTAGCTTCATCATATTCTGGTGTAAGGGAGCTCAAGTGGCTGTCAGTAGGTATAGGTTGCTTGGCTTTCTGGGCTTTGATTTCCTCTGGGAATGAGCCTAGTTGAGCCTAGTTTGAGAAGGTGCTTTTCTGCCAATATGAAATCAGTGGCATCACATGGTGCACAGGTGCCTGGGGCAGCCGCCCCATGTAGGGATCTCACTGTGACCTGGACTAGCTCTTTCCAGGAACTGAATTGGCTGGAGTCTGGAAGCTGAAAGTCAGACATGACTGAGATGCTACCAACAAAGGCAGACCTTTTCAGTTCTCCCTCATCTGGCTCTGCCTTGATGTCTGGTACATTGGGCCACTCACCTGGTGGCTGGCGCAACATAGTGGGACCTGAATTCCACCGGCAAAGGCCAGACAGCTCAGCCAGTGTCAGACCTCTGGTCAAGTCATCCTCTGGATTCTGGGTTGAACTGACATACATCCAGCTGGCCACATCTGTCAAGTTCTGAATTTCCGACACCCAAGTTCCAAAAGACCTTGTAATGACAAGAGTCTGATCTTAACCAGTACAGAACAGTTGTGGAGACAGTCCAGAGGTAAAACCTGAGCAATTGATAGGGTCAGCTCAGTTTGGATCATGTTGGCCATCTGAGCCCCAGTAAGGGCCGCATTTAGCTCTAAGCGAGGCATCGACAGGTGTTTCTCGGGGGCTACTTTGGACCGGGCTAGCACAAATGCAATGTGGATCTCACCATAATCATTGGTCATTTGTAAGTATGCCACAGCACCATATGCCCTCTCTGATGCATCACAGAACACGTGGAGTTGCCTTGTGACAGAGGCTGAGTCAGCATGAGAAGGAGCATAAGGTTGAGGAATATGCAGCTGCAGAAGGTTAGAAAGTTCTTGCCATACGTGCCACTGGTTTTGCAGGTGCTGAGGTTCGATCAGGTCATCCCAACCGAGGTCTTGCCTCCAGAGGTCCTGAATGAGAATCTTGGCCCTAGTGGTGAATGGTATAACGAATCCAAGTGGATCATACTGACTGGCGAGGGTTTTGTACAGATTTCTCATGGTAGGAGAGAGGATGGATCATTGTAACTCAAAGCTACTGAGTAACTCAAAACTCAGTGAGACAATTCCACTGCATACCAAGAGTCAGTTCATTGAGGTCGGTACTGCTCTTTGACAACAAAAGCTCACTAGCAGCAGACCTGGCTTTAGGGGCAAGATGCTCTGTGATGGAGGGGAGGGGAGGTTACATGCCCATTGTCTGATCTTGAAGCCTCCTTTCTTTAATATGTGATGAAGGGCATCCACCAATTCTCTGGCCTCCTCAGCTGTGGGCATGCTGTGCAGACAATTGTCTACATAGAAAGAGCACTCAACTGTGTTGGCAAGAGTAGTTCTGTCCCGGAGATGGCACTGGAGGGCATAGATAGTGCAGCATGGGCTGCAGGTGGTCCCAAATGGCAGCACTTGCCACTCATAAATAGTCGGCTCCTCTTCTCTCTACGTTTCCCTCCAGAGGAAGCATAGTAGCGGTCAGTCAGCAGGCAGTAGACGTATTTGGTGGAACATGCCTTTTATGTCTCCACTCACTGCGACCATGTGCTGGCAAAATCGGAGAAGAACACCAAGTCAGGATGGGCCCAGCATAGGCCCTGGCAGTAGCTGGTCATTCAGTGACTGTCCCTGGTACTGGAACGAGCAGTTAAAGACAATCCGATCCTTACCATTATGGTTCACCATGTGGTGCGGAATGGACCAGGAATCCAAGGTCTTACTGGTCTCCTCTGGAGAAACCTTTGCTACATGCCCTGCCTGTTCCAGTTTGTGGATTTCCGAGCAGTAGGACTCTGCCCTTTTGGGGTCTTTGGCCAGCCTGCACTCTGTACTGCGAAGACTGGGCAGCACAGCTTTCTTTGGGGTGTGAAGGTTGACAATGGGTATTGCCACAGAAGAGGTGTGGCATAACATTTGACACTATCCAGTTCTACTCAGATAGTCAAACTCTGGAGCAGAGTGTAGGCTTGTTGGTCCTGCTTGGATCTGGTGACTTCTTTTTCCTTGCACAGCAGTGTATCCAGTTGCCAAAGGCATTCCACATGGCAGAGGAGCTTGCTGTGTTCTGGAACTGTGAACGTATGCAGACACTGTTGTTCAGGGTTTGGAATGGAAATACTGGGCCTTGTAATGACCATCCTAGCTGTGTGCAGATGGCAATGGGTCCTTCTAGCGGTTCTTTACACACAGGCTGGACAGGTACTCAAAAGTGAGGCAAGTCAGACCCAGTAAGGAGCAATGGTTATGCACAGACTACTGTAGGAATAGGGAGTCCTCTCAGGTATGGATACTCCTGCTGTAGAGCAGCAACAGGGTAAGTGTGCTCTGCAAGACAAAGCCCATCAGTGGTGAAGACGTTGGTGATTTGATACCTTTCAGTAGGTTTCTCCAGTGATGACACTTCAAATGAGATGGATTGACCACGAAGTTGTTTGACACTTTGGTGGACTGTCTTCAGGGGAAGTATCTCCAGAAGTCCTGTGAGTTTCAGCTGCTGTACTACTGGGGGAAGCACAATAGTTCATTCAGACCAATCATCAAGGATTGCGTGGGCCTCCATGGTCTAATTTCCATTTTGGATGAGAACCTTGATCACTTTCAACATGAGTTTTGGAGAATCATTGGGTTGGTTGAGGTAGACATGAGTAGGAGGCAGGCTTACCATTAAGACAGCACTAGAGGTTTCCTGGAATGAGTTATGCAGGACTGTGAGATGCAACTCGTTACAAACCTTACATTGGCACTTAAGGTTGCAGCTGTTCACTTCGTGGGAACGACCACATTTCCAACACCTCTTGCCCTCCTTAATCTGACGATCTGGCTGGTGTTCAGTTTCTTGAATTCATCGCAGGAATTTAGGTAATGATCTTGGTTATCACAATGAGGACAGTAAAGAGTCAATTTAGCCTTTGACCTCATAGGTGCAGACACTAATTTTCCTTCAAACATGAGGAGAACTGGTGTAGACCATTCCTTATAAGGAGTTGGTCCTTGATCCTTCTTGACTGGCCTGTGTGGGTCACTCTGGAAGAGAGCCGCTGCACGGCTGGAAGTCCTGTTAGCTTGTGATTTGATTTGGAGCCATGTAGCAAGGTCAGGAAGAGTGTAAATCTTATCACTACCCATTTTCAAGATCTTATAGATCAAACAGTATTCCACAAAGCTGTCACGGAGGGCAAGTAGCATCTTGCTGAGCAGCCGGTCCACATGTGACCCACACATCAGCTCATAGCCATTCTGTCCTTCTAGAGTTCTTAACATTCCAACCAAGGATTGAACAGACAGAGCAAAGGCATTGGCATCACCCATTTTCAGTGCTGGAGTGCTAAGTAAAGCACCCAATTCCGACTGGACGAGCTGCCTAGGTTGGCCATACTTGTCTTGGAGAGCCTGCAAAGCTGCACTGTAGGGCTGGAGATCATGCATGTACGCCTTAGCTAGCTGTAATGCACTGGGGGGCTTCAGATGGCTGAGCAACACTTGGTATTTATATTGCTCACTGAGGTGACTATGATTGCCCAACAAATTATCTAGTGCCATTCTATGTAAAGCAAAGTCACTCTCACAGCCACTATCAAATACTGGCAGGGAAGGTCTAGGAATTCCATACGCTGATGCGATCAATATCTCTGCTCCAGGTAGTGGTGTGTAACCAGTGTTGGGAGTTGGAGAAGCTGGATAAGCATATGGGCCATTGACAGGTGGTGGTGGACCCCAGATTCCCCAAGGATAAAGGCTGGGCTGGATAGGAGGCTGAAGGTGTATACCCTGCAGGTGGTGGCTGCACTACTGGAGCTTGTGATGATATAGAAACAGGGGGTGCTGGGACTGGAGGCAAAGGAGAAGTCATGGCAGGTGATGCACTTGAGGCAGTAGCAGGTGTTGACATCAACAGATGAAAACCCACAGGATGCTGTGCTGAGGCTGGTGGAATAGCTGAAGCTGTAGTGTGAGGTGGCACTGCAGCAACAGAAGGAGAAGATGCTGGTCATGGTGGTATAGCGCTCCAAGATGGGGTGGATGATGGCCATCACCTTGCTCTGGGTGTAGTACCTGAAGTGGTCGTGAGTAACCATCCAGCAATAAACTGTCAGGTGATACGGGAGGGTCTGGAGTCTTTGCTCCAGTTTTGGCAGTGAGTAGGGAGGTAACAAGTTTTGCTACCTCCAAATCATTATCTGCCTTCTTCAAGTGATGGCTTCTATCCAGACGCTTGGTTAAGGCTTCCCGAGCCTGAAGGGTATTCTCTTGAAGATGCTGTGCCTCCTTTACCCGAGCTTGTAGCCAACAATATTCCACATCTGCCTGTGAGTCCTCGTGTAACTGGTGGCAAAGCTCATCCAGTTATATCTGTTTTATTCTCTCCTCCAGAATTGCAGTCTTAACAGTGGAGAGCACTTGAGCAGGATACACACCAACAGAGACAGAAGAGTATCTACTCAGTTTGGATCTGAAGCTGGCCATACTACGACTGGATGTTGTCCTCAGATCGCTTCTACATTGGCTGTAACTGCGGGTAGAAATGTGTGAAGGGGGTTCCACTGAAGATCTATAACCCACTTCATAGTCAGCCAAATAGGGTGGCAAATGGTGGTCTCTGCATGGCCTGTCTTGGTTCCCCACTGCATCTGGCACTGCGCTGTCCATGTTGTCTAATTTGTTGCTCTCAATCCGGCTTGAAGGACCATGAAATAGAGGAGTGAATCTCTCCCTCTGTGAATTACGCTGGTTGAGGCAGACAACTTGGACATAGACTCCAGTTAGAGAATCAGGCTCCAGAGAAGGGATTAGTCTTCAATATTTATTTAAAGTTGCAGATAGATATTAATTTGGGTATGTGGATGTGTGTGTGTGTGTGGTCTGAGAACAAAGCATAAAAAAACAGGAAGTAGGCATTAAAGCACAAAAGCAGTCATCCATGATTAACAAATAAAACACAGATTGAGACACTATATTTCTTTTCTTGGAACTTTATTTAAACTTCAAGAGAAGAAATACAAAAAAAAAAACCAAAAAAACAAGAACAGTACTTGACAGGGGACTTCATTATATACATGCAGATATGTGTTGAATACACGTCTATATCATTTTGTAGATCGCTACAGATCTTGGCATTCAGAGTGTCAGATAAAGCGTGACCAGAGTCCATCTCTGTACAAAGATGTCCATCTTCATTTGTAGTTTTGCTGTCATGTACTCCATGATGTATACTTGTTTCAGTCTCTGAGTCCATTGAGTTTGTGTTGTTGAGAACACTTTCATCCAGTTTATAGTTATCATTTTCCTAGCAACCAGTAGAAGAATGCGTAGTATGTATCTTTGGTCTTTACCTGATACATCTTGGGGTATTTCTCCAAGCAAAAAAAAAAAAAAAAAAAAAAAAACAGGATCTAGTGGGATATCAATTTTCATTATTTTACCAATCTTCTTTTTTATGTCTTGCCAAAATACCTGTAGTACCGGACAGTCCCAGAAGATATGTGAATAATCTCCAGTCATTCCACATTTCCTCCAACATAATGCTGCTGTTGTGCCTTTAGCAAACCCTGAAACTATCAGTGGAGTCCTGAAAAACCTCATTTTTATCTTCCAGTCACATTCTTTCCACAGATGATTCCTTTGTGGCAGCTCAAACATACCTCTTCCCAGTTCTTGACTTCCATAATTATATTCAGTTCTAGTTCCCATTTCCCTTTCACTTGGAGAGTGTTTTCTGTCATGTCAACTGATAAGCTTTTCCATTACTGAGATAAAGTGCTGCTCAATACTTGTTGGGTTTCTTTTGACTGTGTCCCATTCTGTGTGGCTTTTAATATAATGCCTTATTTGCAAGTATCTAAACAAGTCACTTGAGGGAAGCATAACCTGATTTTGTAGTTGGGCGAAAGATTTGATTTCACTTCCTTGAAATAACTGGTCTATAATGAATAAGCCTTTTGCTGCCCACCTCCTGAAGCCACTGTTCCACACTGATGGAAGAAAGTCTATATTGCCAACCACTAGAATGGCTCTTGATATAGAGAGTGCTCCACCCAGTTTTTTTCTAACTGTTGCCCATACCCTTAGGGTATGTCTCGTCCATTCATTATTTATTTTAAGTTTATTCAGGTATTTTCTATTCAGAAAAGATAGAACTGATAGTCTTATGCCATGATCTGAACACTGCTCTATCTGGACCCCTCCAACCTCCTGGCTGTTCTTAATCCATTCCACCACAACACTCATTTGAGCTGCCCAGTAATAATATTTCAGGTTTGGGAGACCTATGCCTCCATTTTCTTTTGGTGAACATAGTGTTTTAAGTCTTATTCTTGGTCTTTTATTTTGCCATATAAATTTAGATATCGAAGCACTATATTTCTAATATCAATCAGCATAGTTAAACACAGTCTGAATAATAAACCTCATGGTATCTGTAATAAACGTAAATAACTTGTAATAAACATAAATAACTCAAGAAAAAACAAATTTCTAAACAGCACCAAACTTGCTACTACTGAAATAACATGTGTCACGTAGTTAACAAGCATAGCCATAATGTGGTTTGGCTAATTAGCAGCTGCTTCAATACTGATTAGTGTTACAGTAGCAGTAAACTCACTTAAACAATTCAATACAAAACTAACACTGTTAATGGAATACAAAAACAAACAGTACTCACATAATTTTCATAAATGCACACGATAAAGAATAGGAGAATGTTCGTTTTGATCAGCTGCTCACGAGGCACATAGTAGCTGTCAGCTGTATTAGACTGAGAATTGAGCAATACCATTTCAGTCCACTAGGCGCCACTGACGGGCTTTCCAACACCTTGTTACTGGGAATCTGAAAAAAAGCCCAGAAATGACAAAAACATTATTATGACAAGGGAAGGAGACATGAAAAATTTAAAGACAAAGATTGTGTCTGTATTCGTACTCACCCTTATTCCAGAGCAAGGACGTCTTATACTGCCAAGTTAGCACCCCGATGGAAAGAACCATATCGTATCTGCAGAAAACTGGTCCATTAAACTATAGAGTGGTATTAGAATACACAAGTGAAGTCTACCGTGTCGTAAACATGTCTCAGATGAAACCTTGTTATCGCACGTCTGAAGAGATGGAAAGAGAAGAATGTCATACAGTTCTTAAAATTTTGAAGAAGAGAGCGACAACGAGGAGTTTCTTGGGTTCCCTTCTGCAGACCCAGAAAGAAAAAACGCCTGCACAAATTCTGGCTCCTTCTGGGGGGAGGAGGGTGTGATGCCTAGGGTTGACTTATGCTGTGTTCGACAGACCTCCAAACTTGGATTTTTTCTGACTTTCCACTTGGAAAAATGCATTGGAACGGCACTTGAAGTCAGAGTCCAACTGGAAAACTTGGACCAAAATTATCTACCTTGACTTCATGAGTATGACCTCACTCAACATGGCAGCACTTTGGAAGTGAGTTTTATGAATGGAAATTATCAGCTACAGGTGAATAAAGTTTTTTTTTTTTTTTTTTTTTTTTTGCGTGACACTGAAATAAAAAGGTCAAAATATATCGCCAAGTTAACTATAGTGTGTAATAACTGTTTGCCATTGATACGTAAGTGTAAATAATTTCAGAATATTACTTCTCTGCACAACTGTTTAATACTGTGATTAATATCATTGCAAAACAACACAACCAAACAGTCCTGTAAACAACCAAACAGTCTAACTTTACTTTAGTTAGCATTTATTTCTAAGTTTATTTAATCGGACAGTATTTATTAGTGTTCAGCCATGATTTTTTGTTTACATTTGGCTGGAATGGTTGGAGGTTGGAAATTGGAACTTCCAACTGGGAAAAATCTGACTTTGAGTGCAGTTGAGAGCAGCATTAGACATCAACATGTAGTCACACACACACACACACACACACCAAATTGTTTTCCCGGTTCACGCTTGTTATTCCACTTCCTTGAAAAGAGGGCCATCTCATTGTATGTGTGAGAGAGACTACAGTGCAGCAAGGACGAAGCACAAAGCAAAAACAGTTCAATCAATAATCACACTGAGGTGTGACTGGTGGGGGTTGGACCCAAATGCAACACACAGTACAACTCTGACAAGTTAAGTTCTTTAATAGGGTTCTCAGTCCGACACAGAAGCAGGCAGAACAACTGGCAGGACAAGGAGCCCACACAGATGCAGTCAGACGAGGAGTCCAAACTCAGAGACAGGAATCGGAGTCGAAGACAGAAGGCAGAGGTGATAACCAGGGGGGTGACGAGCAGGATAGTCCAAGACAGGCCGAGTCGGCAACAGAATGTCAGTCCACAAATAAACGCTGGAATGTCTCGCATTGGGGATGGCAAAGAACAATCTGGCAATGGGTGAGTGTGAGACTGGGGCTTAAATCCATGCCTAATTGNGGGATGGCAAAGAACAATCTGGCAATGGGTGAGTGTGAGACTGGGGCTTAAATCCATGCCTAATTGATGCCAATTAGTGACAGTGTCCAAACCTGAAGCGAATCAGGCTGATGAACCGAGGTGAGGAGCTGAAGACCAGGCAGGCAGAAA